>CM034359.1:70531812-70598177 GCA_019925275.1 Mytilus edulis | reverse complement strand
ATTTACATATATACAGTTGGGTGCAGACCAAGCATTACATATAGTAAACGCAAGTTAACGCCGCGTGCACATATTTCGTTAGTTAACTTCAAATTTCCCGTTTACTAGTAAACGCCCGTTTACTATAATTACGTTAACGCGGTCGAAATGGAAATTTCTAATGTCTACCCGAGTAAACGGGCGTTTACTTTGTGTCCGTTTAGTCAGTAGTAAACGGGGGTTTACTTCAGAATTCGTTAAATTGATTTTTACGTGCACTTAAAAGTAAACGGGCGTTTACTACAGATTTTAAAAGTGTATTTTTACGTGCACTTGAAAGTAAACGTGCGTTTACTTTTCGCGTTAACTGATTGGCTAAATTTAGAAATAAACTTCAAGTCCATTTGTTCATTTATTTTATAAAAACGACCTTTAGTCTTTGTATTTTACGTATTTGGTAGTACTTGATTTAGTGTACTACTTTAACAATAAAAACTTTCGTAGTTGATCATACATTTCACCATAGTTTATATATTTTTTCTCTAAGCTTGGTTTTTACAACGTTTAAGCCATGCATTTTCTTTTCGGTGAGGATGGTGATTGTTTAAGTATAACTCAACGGTCTTTGATGTTCATAGTGCCGCACTTATACCGATTTTTTGTTTTCATTTACTTCTCTCTGTTTATTCTACTTTTAACAAATCCATTCTATTTTTGTAGGTATGTTATCCACTAATGACCACTGATTAGCATATTGTGTACTCATAATTATTTTAATGTGCATATCAAATAAATTGCCGTGCAAACAATTTCAAACAATCAATTCTAAGGAATACTAATGATTATAACGATTAGCATTTTATAAGCTTATTTAAAACAATTATGATTGAATTTTATTAACAATGAAAGTTGTTTTTTTTTATTTGTATTTTGCTATATAATGATATACAAAAGAAAGTTACAATAACTATGCATATAAACTTGATAAATAATATCAAATAAAACATGGTTACGAGTTGGTAAAAATAGGGTACGAGTTGGTTGAGTACGACTTGCCGAAAGTACGAGTTGTCGTGTACCCTGATTTAAGCTTCTGTTTTGACAAATTATCAAACGTAAATTGTACAGGGATATTTATAAAGTGTTTTAAACATAAGTATGTACGTCATTTGTACCATTCCGTCAATTTAAAATATTGCGATCCTTTGCATGGATTTATAACTGATTTACTATTCAACTATAAAGAGTGCTAATATGGTCTGTGTTGGTTGTTCCGGACCCGGACAAATCATTTTTATAATACGAGTCAGTCGTATGAAAACTACTGAAATTTATTTCAATTCAATATTTTGAATAAAAAAAGGACATGGTGGATCTCTAAATTGACATGATTGATGCCAACAAATTTTTTTAGTCATACTAATCAAAAATTGCTACCTTTCAGTTTTATATAATACAATTATTCATTAAATTAAAATATAAATCATTTACTATGCAGCTATATAGATTTACATAAAAAAAAGTGCTCAGTTATGGTTGTTGGGGACAAATAATTTTATTATATGAATCAGTCTGAGGTATGAAAACTACTGTATTTTGTTTACAATTCAATATTTTGAATAACAAAAAAGGACATTGTGGCACTCTAAATTGATGCAAACCAATTTTTTTATTCATACTGTTCCAATATTGCTACCGTTTAATTTATACAATCAATCTTTACATGAAATTACAACTCTTTTACTATGCCACTATATAGATTTACATCATAAAGTGCTTATATGGTCAGTTTTGGTTGTTGCGGACAAATCATCTTATAATACGAGTCAGTCTGAGGTATGAAAACTACTGAAATTGGTTTACGATTCAATAATTGTATAAAAAAGTACATGCTGGCACTCTTAATTGATACGAACAATTTTGTTTATTCATACTGTTCCAATATTGCTATCCCTTGTATTATACAATTCATCCTTACATGAAAAAATATAACTCATTTAATATGCAGCTATATAGATTTACATAAAAAAAAGTGCTAAATATGGTCAGTTATGGTTGTTGCGGACAAATAATTTTATTATATGAGTCAGTCTGAGGTATGAAAACTACTGAATTTTGTTTACGATTCAATATTTTGAAGAAAAAAAAGGACATGCTGGCACTCTTAATTGATGTGAACAAATTTTGTTTGTCATAATATTCAAATATTGCTACCTTTTGTATTATACAATCAATTCTTACATAAAAATATAACTCATTTACTATGTGACTATATAGATTTACATAATAAAATGCTAATATGGTCAATTTTGGTTGTTGCGAAACAAATAATTTTATAATACGAGTCAGTCTGAGGTATGAATACTACTTAAATTGGTTTACGATTTAATAATTTGTATAAAAAAGTACATGCTGGCACTCTAAATTGATGCGAATCAATTTTTTTTAGTCATAATATTCAAATATTGCTACCTTTTATATAATACAATCAATCCTTACATAAAAATATAACTCATTTACCATATGGCTATATAGACTTATATGATAAAATGCTAATATGGTCAGTTTTGGTTGTTGCGAAACAAATAATTTTATAATACGAGTCAGTCTGAGGTATGAAAACTACTTAAATTGGTTAACGATTCAATAATTTGTATAAAAAAGTACATGCTGGCACTCTAAAATGATGCGAACCAATTTATTTTAGTCATAATATTCAAATATTGCTACCTTTATATAATACAATCAATCCTTACATGAAAATAAACTCATTTACTATGTGACTATATAGATTTACATAATAAAATGCTTATATGGTCAGTTTTGGTTGTTGCGAAACAAATAGATTTATAATACAAGTCAGTCTGAGGTATGAAAACTACTTAAATTGGTTTACAATTCAATAATTTGTATAAAAAAGTACATGCTGGCACTCTTAATTGATGCGAACCAATTTTTTTTAGTCATAATATTCAAATATTGCTACCTTTTATATAATACAATCAATCCTTACATGAAAATATAACTCATTTACCATATGGCTATATAGACTTATATAATAAAGTGCTTATGGTAAATTTTGGTTGTTGCGGACAAATAATTTTATTATATGAGTCTGTCTGAGGTATGAGAACTACTGAATTTTGTTTACAATTCAATATTTTGAATAAAAAAAGGACATGCTGGAACTCTAAATTGATGCGAACAAAACTTTTTAGTCATAATATTCAAATATTGCTACCTTTTTACTTATACAATCAATCCTTACATGAAAATATAACTCATTTACTAAGCAATTAATATACAGATTTACATAATAAAGTGCTTATATGGTCAATTTTAATGTTGATGACTTATGATTTTATAATGCGGGTCAGTCTGAGGTATGAAAACTACTGAAATTGGTTTACGATTAAATAATTTGTTAAAAAAAGGACATGCTGGCACTCTAAATTGATGCGAACAAAGTTTTTTAGTCATAATATTCAAATATTGCTACCTTTTGTATTATACAATCAATCCTTACATGAAAATATAACTTATTTACTTTGTGGCTATATAGATTCACATACTAAAATGCTTATATTTTCAGTTTTGGTTTTTGCGGACAAAAAATTTTATAATAAGAGTCAGTCTGAGGTGTGAAAACTACTGAAATTTGTTTCAATTCAATATTTTGAATAAAAAAGTACATGCTGGCACTCTAAATTGATGCGAACAAAATTTTTTAGTCATAATATTCAAATATTGCTACCTTTTGTATTATACCATCAGTCCTTACAGAAACATTTAACTCATTTACTAAGCGGTCAGTCAATTGAAAGCAATTTTTGAACCAGCATGACCTCTTTTATTTAAAATATTGAATCGTAAACAAATTTCATTAAAAATGAAAACTACTGAAATTTGTTTACCATTCAATATTTTAAATAAAAGAGGTCATGCTGGTTCAAAAATTGCTTTCAATTGTATTATATGGTCCATTATGACATAAAAATATAACTGAATTACTACTAAATAGATAACTTGATAAAGGGTAAATATGGTCCGTTTTGGTTAAAGAGATCAAATAATTTTGTTTTACGAGTCAGACTGTCTTAGATGAGAAAACTGTTTGATTATGGTGAGGATTAAATTATTTGAATAAACATACTTAAACTATTTATTTGCGAAGAACAAGAAATTTACTTCAATTATTTTTCAATTAATTACAGATGTGTGATAACATTTATAATTAACTGTAATCGTCAATATGTCGAGCGGAAATGACCAGTTGGTCATTTAATGTTGATGTACATTATCATTTGATATTTTAGGTCAGTGTATCCAGGATACGATGACAATCTGCGTTAACGCGCGTTTACTACAAACAGTAAACGTGCGTTTACTTTTTACGAAAATAGAAGACTCGCATCTTTTCACGTTAACGCAGAGGTAAACGGGAAAGTAAACGCCCGTTTATTCTTTACAAAATTAGAAGACGCGCCGTTTTTTGCGTTAACGCGGAGGTAAACGCGAAAGTAAACGCCCGTTTACTTTTAATGTCTACTGCAATTTCGGAGTTAACGCACAGTTAACGCGGCGTTTACATGAAGTGCACGCGAGTAAACGCCGCGTTAACTTTTTCGGCCCGTCTACATGTAATGCTTGGTCTGCACCCAACTGTATATATAGATAAGTAATAATAAAAGTCATATAAATGTCATTTCACGAAATAAACATGTATTACAGAATTAAAAACTGTATTCTGTCTCATCACTATGATACAAGACCCTCATGGGTAGTCAAGGCCGTTAAAAAACTTAGTCAATATAAAACTATCCTGTCGAATAACCAATGTATACATATACATAGATTACCATGTCTAACGAGCAAAGTGTCACTTGCGGAGCAGGAACTGGTGACCCCTCTAAATGTTCTGAGTCCATTAAAGTTTTTGTGGGATTTGTTGTTCTCAATTTTAGTTTTTTCATGTAATTATTTTGTAACTGGTATTTGTTGTTTTTTTTTTTATATTAAGGTCATTTTGTAATGTAGATGAGTACTGGATAAAAATATAATTTATCAGTTAGAAAAAAATATTTTTGATAATTATAAAACTGATTGGAGTACAAGGCTTGATTCTTACGGTCAAAGAAATAAGTTGAGAACTTATAAATTGTTTAAATTTTCATACTCTACAGAACAATATTTGTTACAAAATATACCTACTCGGTGTCGCAGTGCATATGCCTAATTTAGATGTGGAGTAGCACCTTTAAAAATTGATACTGGTCGTTTCGAAAGATTAGATTTGGATAAACGATTGTGTTTCAATTGTGATAATATAGAAGAGGAAAAACATGTATTGTTAACATGTCCTTTATATGAAGATCTAAGACTGTCTTTCTTTATTGATATAATTCATCAACATAATAATATGTTTTAATCTTTATCAGATGATGAAAAAATTATATTTTTATTCAAAATCGAAAATGTTTGTAGTTCTGTTGCCAATACCTGCCGTAATATTTTATTGCGACGAAATAGTATTTTATATCGTTGAAATTTAAAGATGATATTTTTATGTATATGTATCATTTTTATCATTGAATGTGCATGGTAATATTGCACTTTTATGTTTTGTGTAAAACAGCAAAACTATGTTTTATTCTTATGTTGTAATAGTATATATAACAGTCTCTCTTGGTTCTTTTTAGAAAGACACATGCATTTTAAATTAAATGTTATATTGTATTTATACTTTTTTGTGTGTGATGAGACTCTAATGAACTATTGAACTTGAGCTTGAACTTGAACTTGTCTTCGACGTATGTCTTTTGATTTCTTCTTATACGTTTTTTAACATCGAGGTTGACATCTGGACTATCGAATTATTTAAATTTTGTCGCTTTTTTGTTATCAATATAAATTCTATATCGTTTGTCATATGTAAAATAATTTTAGGCATCAATCATCCTTCATTAGATCAGTATCCTGAAACACATATTGGAAAATCAACGCTCCATAAAAAAATGTGTAGGGGTAAGCCCAGTTTTTGCTGTGCACACGACCCTCGATCATAGTAAAATTGAAATCGGTTGTATTTTTGAGAGGCCAGAAAATATTAAAATCGTCAGACCTAGAGAAGAGAGAACTATTTTTACTGAATTATTAAAGCTATCAAGCTTGCAGCCCTTGCTGTTGAAATGGTTAAGGTTCATTAACACACTTTGAAAAATATAACTGTGTTTACACCATACAAAGTTTCTCTATGTAGAGACAAAACTTTACAATTTGAAAAGCTTTAAAGCCTGACAGCACCTAGATAAATAAATGTTGCATCCATTTTATGTTTAAAAAGTTAAAAACCTTAATGGATTTTGATGAACATTTTCTTTCCTTGTCACAGAAGATGGTTAAATAAACAAACACCTGCGTTTTATTTGATACATACCACGCATTTACACTATTTAAATCACCTTTGTTGTGTTGATTTCAATCTACAATATGATACAATAAAATAATTACCTGAGGAGGACCATCTCAAAGATTTCACCAGACTTTGTTTATTTTTGCACCACCTGAAGCAAGGAAAGAAAATGTTTACCTAAATCCACAAAAGTTTTTTAAAACACAAAATGAACACAGCTTGTATTCCTTTAAGTGCTGCCAGTCTTTAAAACTGTTCATAGTGTAAACACAGCCATTTTTGTAAAAGTGTATTGGATGGAGAGTTGTCTCATTGGCACTCATACCACATCTTCTTATATCTTTTGATAAACCTTAAGAAATTTCCAGAGTTGGGATAATTATCATTTTCAGTGTTTCAGTTCTATTTAAAGGGCACAATTTTATACTCGTCGAATATATTTATATTCTCAAATTTGATTTGATATATACCATGTATTCTAAAAAGTAATTCAAAACTACAAAGATTCAATAGGAAACAATGCACAATGCCTGGATTCGTTATAAAGTATCATCCTTTCGTGTGTTTTCTTGACTGGACGCCATCTTTTTAACTACCGACAAGAAAGACTACTGTCTTGCCGATCGAATTAATCAACAAAATCGGCCTTTCTGAAACTGCTAAAGTTGTACTGCTGAAATGTCTGAGTGCCAGTTTTGTAAAAATGGGTCAAACATTTTTGCATAAAAGTCGCTTTGTACCAAACAGAAATTATCATAACCACAAGAATCAAGAATATTTATTTTATGACATTAACCTATTCAGATATATATTCATTCTGTGAATATTGTTCTGAAACTGCTAAAGTTGTACTGCTGAAATGTCTGAGTGCCAGTTTTGTAAAAATGGGTCAAACATTTTTGCATAAAAGTCGCTTTGTACCAAACAGAAATTATCATAACCACAAGAATCAAGAATATTTATTTTATGACATTAACCTATTCAGATATATATTCATTCTGTGAATATTGTTAAACACTTATAAAATTATACAAAACGTGTTGATACGTGGACATACTTATTCTTTACACCTCTTAAATTATCAAATACGTTTTCTTTTCACCGGCTCTTACGAACATCAGGGTATACGACTTAAAACTATAGAGATATTGTACGTTAAGGTGAATTAGTAATGAAGTTGCGTTCAGTTCGTTCTTACATTTGTGTTTCGTACATTTTTTAAGGTGTAGGATCGGTCATAAATACACTGACTATTTAGCAAAACACAATGAACGCAAAATCATATGAAGTTATGAGATACAATAAAACATTTTTTTTAATATAATACAAATACAAGTCAACTATCAGAAGTATAAACTACATTTTCGCTTTAATAAAATGTCATAGCATATTATGACAGTATAAAATATCAAATTTTCATTTGTAAAAAAAATACTGATCAATTTTTCTTTATCAGGAATATGTAAAAAAAAATGCTTATCAGCATGATTAAAAATAGGAATACTGATAACTGCATTTAACAGGGCAGTTTAACAAATTAAAACATGTTTTTCATCTTCAACATCATCAGTACAATTAAAACATAGTCTATTTTCAATATCAATATTTTCGTAACGACCAGTTTCTATCTGATGGGCGCTACACCACATCTAAATTTTGCTACAAGGTATAACTTGCTTTTTGTTATTTCATAAGAATTAATTCTACAATTCAAAGTATGGATGGCATCCAGTCCATATCACCATACAAAGACATATACATGTATGAGAAGCGAACTTTCCTACACGCATGAAAAACCACATGGCTCTATTTTTTGCACTATTAGTATATGAAAAATCACGTGTTCCCAATTCAAAGGCACCCTAATCTATTACAGACCATGCAAGTGTATCAAACAATTTTATTAAAGGACAATATTGAGAACAACCGTTAGCTATACATGATATACATTTAGATATAAAAAAAACTACTAGCGCCTTTAGCAACTGCTTTTGCCATATTATCAGAGCTTAAATGCTCATTAAACAATGAACCTAAATATGGATATCGGGAAACATTACTTATTATATTGTTACCAAATGGAAAGTTTGATCTAGATAAAGACAAAGATAAAGATACAGAAGGCTTTTGACAGTGTCAACAGAAAGACCTTGTGGCAAATACTCATATCATATGGAATTCCAAAAGAAATATTTGAGCTTATCAAAAGTTTCTACAACAATTTCACTTGCAGTGTAGGGCATAGCAACATCTGGTTTGAGGTAAAAGCAGGAGTTAGACAAGGATGTGTGATTTCTGCTCTTCTTTTCAATGTTGTCATTGACTGTGTATGAGAAAAACAACAGGATGCTCCAAGAGGAATAAGATGGAACATTTCACCAACATTAAAAGATCTTGATTTTGCTGATGATCTAGCTCTTTTATCACATATCCTCATCATTTCCAAGAGAAGACAAACCGCATAAATACGTTTGCTAGTCAAGTTGGAATTAAAATCAGCCAAAAAAAATGAAGTCATGCCCCTTAACATCAATAACCCAACTCCTATCCTAGTAGATGGAAAAGATTTCCCCACCACAGAAACATTTACATACCTAGGAAGTACAATAAGAAACGATGGAGGTGCAGGAAATGACATCATGAACAGATTAAACAGAAAAGCGCTTCGGACGCAATAAATTATTAAACGTGTTGTTTTATATATTTAAACAAAGCCAGGTATATATTCATATCACTCAACAATGTATATAAATCATCACAGTACAGTTAGAATACCAAACTAAAACTGTACCAGAGTTGTGTATTATCTACTCTGCTGTATGGATCAGAACGCTGGGGGATGACAGAAGTCGATCTAAACAAACTGTCAGTTTTCCATACCAAATCCGGGTTACAAAGTAAAACTGAGAGAAACGCATCAACTATAAGAGGAAAACAACGGAATAACAGAAACACTGAACTGCAATAAAAACAAACGCCAACATACATATAAACAGACTATTTGATAACATCTGACATATTCCTGACTTGGTACAGGACATTTTAAGAAAACAATGGTAGGTTGAACCTTTTTTTATGGCTAGCTAAATCTTCTACTTATATGGCAATGATGAAAATACCGCTAAAATGGCAACACTTCGTGACATAAATACAGTACAGAGAAAACACAGGACATAGAAATACATAAATAGATAATATAATAGAACATTACAAGATCTAATTAAGGTGGTACCTAACACTACAGGGAGATAACTCTGTAAAGTCAGCTTAACGTTTTAATTACGTTGTGTTGTAAAGGAAATATTAAGCTTCTCAATGATCAAAATTGGTGTTTGTCAAACTGCTATATAACCAGTGTAATTTTTCTGACAAAACAGTTGGTTCAAAATTTTTGAAATTTTTATATTTTTGTTAAAGGGTCAAAGTAAATACTTTGAAATTTTTTTATAAAAATTAAACGAGCCAAATTAATTTTAGTGAAAGTGTTGGGTACCACCTTAATAAAGTTTTCTTTTCATATTTTGCATTACGATGTCGATACCATTGCTGGTGGACTATCAGTCCCCGCGTCCCACCAGCTCAGTGGTAAGTATTTCGGCGCTCACATGATTTACAAAAAAAAAACTAACTTCAATTGTCCTATTATGAATTTTGAAATAATAAAAAAAATATGCACACAAACATATATAATGAAATATATATGTATAGCTACATACATGAACCGAGTATCTCTTTAACATATTATTTGGTAGCTTAGGTGTCGATGACGGAGATTTAGGATATTCTACTTCACGTGTAGAGACATTCATAATTTGGGTTTCACATGTGACGTCGGGATTGTGTTGACGAAAGAATAATGAACGTGTGAGTAACTTCTATTTGGTGTTTATGACATATTGTTTCAATCCCAACAAGGAGATCAAAGTCTCGCCTCGACTCGACTCGAAAATTTGCGACACTTGAACTATTGACAACAATCACTTTTCTTGTGTGTGGCATTCGACATTTTCTCTTCACAAACTAGTACGAAAACTTTAAAAAAAATCAAAATACTGCCGAATTACATACACATTACCTTAAAAAAAATTTCAAACGACGTATTGATAATCACAATGTTGCTGTTCATTCATTTTGTTTGGTATCTATTTTTAATTTTGGATTGTAAGGCTAAAAGTTTAAAGATTTTAAAAGTTAAGTTCTTAGATAAGATACAAACTCCTCTCGAGTCACTGCAGTAACAAAACTCCCTTTAAATTTTCTTAGGAAACACAAAATCACATACAAAATTAGTCATTAAAACACAAATATTTAGTTAATTTACAATTGTAAAAATCATATAGTGATTGTCATTATAAAAAAGTAATCATTAAAAAAAAAATTGTCTACGTGTTTTGCATACGAAAAACAGTGAGACAAAAAAATCACAAATGAACAACAACAACAAAGATGTGTCATGTCATCGTCGTGTGAGTGTTATAATGATGTAATTTTCATTTTTCTAAATGTTGAGACATCAAACATGAACTTTGAAAGCAGCACCTCTATGTTGACATGAAACGTCATTGATAAGGTCATATTTATAAATTAACTCTTTACACAAATTTTAATTTTCTACAGCATGCAGAGAATATCTTAGCTGTTTATTGCAAAACAGTTCGAAATTTTAAGTCTTCACTGCTTTTCAACATCGTAATTTATTTGGCCTTTTAACGACATTAAGCTAGTGAGTCTTTTGCGGACGAAACGTGCGTCTGGTGTACACACATACAAGTCTGGTATCTTTGATGATTTGTTTTTAACATTTTAATGATGCCTTCATGTTTTGATTGAACGTCATGGAAAAAAGAGTCATAGATATATCCCCGGATACATTCAAAATATAAAAAATCCTTTTCGTGATTGTGGCACCACCAAATGAGATTTATCACCAACATTGTACTTGTTATGAGCAACATATCTTAATTTGTATGAAATTGATATCTCTTTGTGGATTGGCAATAACTGTGACTTTATGTCAAGTCGCAATGAATTGTCTAGCTTATTTTATAAAGGTATGCACTTATGTACACGCTATTGCAATCGGAAATGGTTTTGATTGCTTCAAGGATTTTTTTTACAGTAGACGGGTAGGATTCTTTTCCTAAAACTTGGGTTATTTTGGTGTGATCTAATGTTTAATATTTGATACGACAAATATTGTATTTTCACCTTGTAAAATGTTGGTATAATATATATTGCTGTACCGGAACGTCCGCTATTTCAAGGTGGATCATCGGTTTACATTTCCTCCGATATATTTGTTAACTTAACCAAAAGGAAGATTTTTCAATGCATTTTTTCAAAAATATAATAAAAGTTAAGGTCACCGTTCTAATTTTAAGCTACAAATCGTGCAAAATAGCCCAAATTTGAATGCGTTGTTCACGATAAAACAAATGAAAAGAAATCCATGAGATAGAAGTTTAAAATAAAATATTAGAAGACAGGTATAATAATATGCTTTTTAAAAGAAAAGAAAAAGAAAAAATGGCGTCAACGAACTTGTTTTCTTGCTATAAGTAAAAATAATCACCATCAACAAGCATGATTTTGTTTCTAAAAGATTTATATCCCCTCAAATGGCCAAGTTAAAATATTGATTCTAAAAACATAAATAACGGTTTCGTTTCAACATTTTGTACAATTCAAAGAATCACCATTTTTTTGTATACAGTTAAGCAGTCGGACACATACATTGCAAATCTGTATCAAGATTTGTACAATCAAAGATGGCGGTACACAGTAAATCATCCTTAACGTGTATGGTGACACCACTCATAAAGCCTATCAATTTGGTTGTTTCTCAGTAAGTAGTGTACGACTGAGATCGTGTTTTTCGAGTGATTTGATTGTGTGTTTTATCGAGTATGCCTCATTTTGTAGAGTGGGTATGATAAAAAATGTTAACAGATTTTCTTTTTGTTAGGACGTGCAATAAAAACAAACGTCAACAAACATAGAAAAGAACTATTTGATAACAACTGTCATAGTCTTGACTTGGTATAGGATATTTTTTAGTACAAACATGGTTGGTTAAACCTTGTTTATTGGCAAGCCAAACCTCCCGTCTTATGACAATGTTAAACTATATCGCTTACATGACAACATAACGTGACAGAAATACAGTATACTACAGTATACCCAACATCTATTGTTATTTTCTTATACCCTACATATATATTATTGACGTATAACAGCTCTATGATCTTATTTAAGTAATATATATATAAAAAAACCAGCAAAATATATGTCCAAGTGACCTCTTGGTGGGAGATTTGCCTTTCACTACGATGTTTTCTTATCCTTATAACACTCAAAACAAAATCATGAAAATGTTCGGAACTCATTTAACAGGCTGAAACTGCTGTAACGTGATAAAAAGTCACACTATAGTACGTCATGTATCTCTTATTCAAACATTGGGCATAAAACTTAATTTAAGTTTTAAAAAAGTAATTGTACGTCATAGTGATTACTTGGGGGATATTGTTCCTGGCTATATTGTATTCTTAACTAAATAAGATCTAAAACAAAACGCTTGGCACTAATATAACATACTGAGACTACTTAATTACGGTTTATGTAGCGTCATAAAAATTTAGAACTAAGAGATCCGTGTAGCTAACAATTGTATAAGTAGAACTTATAATATTTGCATCTAAGTATAATGCTTAATTTTATGATGTTTTGAAAACAATTATACAATAAAGTTAAATAAGTGTTAATGTTTTGTTTATTATAATCAACGTACTACATACATATCTTCTAAAAGATTATCTATAGCCTTTTATACATGTTCTTCCTCAAATACATATTGTTGAACAATTATCTATAAACAACTTACAAGTCCGTCATTTTGTGACAATATTTTATTTTATCAATCTACCATATAATATTCAAATGAAATATCTTCTAAATCTATTATAACATTTCTATGCAACACATTCTCTAAATTAGTGTATAAATCTAAATCACATTCTCTAAATGTTGTCATCATTCTGTTACACCATTTTTTAAATTTGTTAGTAACATTTCTAAAAACCCATCGAAATACTTAATTATTCACTCTATTTGTTGACATAGTGTTAAATCTAGCCCAATGTATAAAACCTCAACTCCACTGCTAAACACATGGAGGTTTCCAACCTATATCACCAGCAATGGCATCATAAGGTGTATATCTACCAAAACCCATAAAACATGCATGTAAACTTAAATCATTGTATAAATAGATCACTGACATACATCTCTGACGTTTTTTAGCAGTTTGTAGTTTTAACATGTGTTGACATGAATATCAATTATATGGTCATTTTTATACATTTCCTGTTCACAAAACTTGGCATTTTTCAAAAATTAAGGATTTTTTTATCCTAGGCATAGATTGTCTTAGCCGTATTTGGCACAACTTTTTGGAATTTTGTATCCTCAATGCTCTTCAACTTTGTACTTGTTTGGCTTTAGAACTATTTTGATCTGAGCGTCACTGATGAGTCTTATGTAGACGAAACGCGCGTCTGGCGTATTAAATTATAATCCTGGTACCTTTGATAACTATTTACAACACTGGTTCGATGCCACTGCTGGTGAACGTTTCGTCCCGAGGGTACACCAGCCAAGTAATCAGCACTTCGGTGTTGACATGAATATCAATTATATGGTCATTTTTATAAATTTCCTGTTCACAAAAATTTGAATTTTTCGAAAACTAAGGATTTTCTTATCCCAGGTATAGATTACTTTAGCTGGAATTTGGCACATCTTTTTTGAAATTTTGAATCCTCAATGCTTTTCAACTTTTCACTTGTTTGGCTTTATAACTATCATGATATGAGCGTCACTGATGAGTCTTATGTTAACGAAAGCGCGTCTGGCGAATCATATTATAATCCTGGTACCTTTGATAACTACTATTTGCCATATGCAAAATCTGCAAAAGGGATGTTTATTAGGTATATAATGATTGTAAATCAATCTCCTTTTTTAAAAGTTTTTTTCTAATTGCAAAAAACAAACTCTCAGAGATTGTCTAAACCAATAACCTTGTCTTTCTGCAATTTTGTAGGCACTAACCTCGCGCTTTATGGCAATGTTAAATAAATAAAACGCTAAAATGAACATTACATGACGGGAATACAGTACAAATAAATGCAAGAACACTCAGGACAGACATATGCATAAACAAATAATGTATTCTAATGCAATTATTTTGTAACAATTGTTCTGATTGGATGACAGCAAGCGTAAAATTCTCTATCTCCTTGTCTGTAACTAAGGAAGCCGACATTTTGAATTTCGGAATGTGTTGACATGTTATTTCTACAATAATAAACAAAAAAACTCACTTGTTGCGCCTAAAAATTTTCTTTTTATCAAAATTTATTACATTTTGAAGCGGCAGAGAAGCCAGAAAACGCCCGGTGTTTATGTTTGACGCCGGAAGCATACCTATGACGTCACCTAGTGTAGGGACCAAAGAAGATAACATCTTTTCGCGGAATTTTCTTTAATGAAGATTTTACACTGAAATAATGATTGAAATTTAATTATGAACTTGTTTTGCATTAGAATAGAGATAACTGTATTGTATTTGAAGCTTTGCGGACGTCCATCGGTAGTTTTACTGTCGCAAATACCCGTTTACCGGTCTCCGCTCCGCGTCGCCAGGTAAACTAAATTTGCGACAGTAAAACTACCGATGGACGTCCTTAAAGCTTCAAATACAATACAGGTATCTCTTAAATAGTACATTTCGACATGTTTAAACGGTGTTTTGTTTTGCTAAATAAGTTCATATTGTGTTTCCAAATCGATTTGTTGATTTATATTACCAGGCCTTGCAGTAATAAAACTTTGGAGTCCGTTTTTTGTACTCATACTCCAAAATTAACCAATCAAAATGCTCGATTTCAAGTTTCGAGCATGATTTTTGTGCTCCGAGCACTGAGCAATTTTTTATGACTTCAACCCCAGGAACCATCAAACTTGAACCTTCGAAACCCAATAAAAGGACGTAAAAATTAATATCCTTTCAAAAAACTTTAAGATAGAAACGGCTCTAGTTTATCTGGGTTTTTTTTCTGTACACATGTATGAGAAACGTGTTTTTTTATCCAAACATGTCCGATTCCTCCAAACGCCCTGACGACAATAACCTGCAAAACATCTGTTAATGCAAAAGGGCGCCAATGCGTGTCATATGCTAAAAAACGTGTTCATTCCAAAAAAAGTGTCCATATCAAGCTCAATTTGTTTATGTTACTGGAACTATCATTCGTGTCCATATTATAAATACGTAGGTTGTTTGGTTATTTCTCTTTCATTAACGCGTATTCATTTTATTCATTAGAAAATAGAAATAAATTACTTTAGGCCTTTTTCAAATCGGCAGTATAACAGAGGGTCAATGAGATACCAGAGGGACAGTCAAACTCATAAATCTAAAATAAACCGACAACGCCGTGGCTTAAAATGAAAAAGACAAACAGACAAATAATAGTACACATGACACAATATAGAAAACTAAAAACTAAACACGAACCCCACCAAACCTGGGAGTGATCGCAGGTGCTCCGGAAGGGTAAGCAGATTCTGCTCCACATGTGGCACCCGTCGTGTTGCTTATAACCTAGGTAAAAGTTGGGGCGTCCGTTCGGCTATGTTGGATGTACATATAAGCAGCTATGCTCAGTAAAATTGTAGATATTAAATCAGATACCTCGTAAATGGAGAATGTACATTTATCTGCGCATCAAAACCTTCGTAGCAATTTACTCTTTCATGGTGCAACCTGTTATATTTTGGAAAACAAGTTTTTAGATTTACGCAACTTTATTGAAACTCTATTATGGAACGGAGATTAAAGTACTTTCGTAAAAAAAAACTGTCTTTACTCGCTCTTAATTTTTTTTATTTAAAAAGCAATGTTTACCCCTAATAACCGTAAAGATTAAGGCAAAATCATTGAATCCCGGTATGATGATAAAACCTATCAAATTTGATTCTTACCATGATGTCGTTCAAATAATGCATAAATATTTGGTACTAGACGTAATGTCTTTTGTTTGTGTGTCTTTAGGGATGCTCTGAAACTAAAATTGATTACAAACATCAAACAAAAATACCCAGTTTGATTTGAAGAGCTTAATTTTAAGACACCGGGACTGTTGAAGAAAGGAAAGTCAATTCTGCTGAAAGCCCGTCCTGCAATATTCGGATTTATATAAAAGGCACCATTGGAGTTTATTAGTACACAATAATTCACTTAGTAAACGATTGATTCAACTCTACTAAAATTCTCGCTCAAAACTAGCATGAAATACTTGCAACTGGACAATGAGCATTTCAGTCAAAACGTTATTTATATGTTACAGATAAAATTTGCAATTATGATGATAATTAACAACCGGCATTAACCAAACTAATGCTAATAAATAACCACTTTATCAACTGTGTCCCCCATCAAATAATTGCCGTAAACGCTATTACAGACATTTAGGAAATTAACTTGAGACGTTCTGGCGTTTAGCAGTGTACCCGTTTTGGCGAATAACAATTATTGGACACGTTTGGGCAATATTGTATATTTCAGACATATTTGGGGAGAATGAACACGTTAAGGGAAATCGGACACGTTTTGGGAGATGGACACGTTTTGAAGTGTTACACAAATATTTCATATATACCATATGCAGATGAGGTTGGCATTGCTACATGTACTAGGGTGTCCCTTGTGTCATAAATTCTAGTCCTAGAGTTATAGAAGATACATTACCATTCCAGGGCACCTGAGATTACCCTCAGTTTTTGGTGGGGTTCGTGTTGCTTAGTCTTTAGTTTTCTATGTTGTGTCTTTTGCACTATTATTTGTGTAGTATGGTAACATATAGGATGTAAAAAGAGTAACAACAAGTTATAAGTTCATAACAAAAAGTCAAAATGTAGGTGACTGTTTCTTAAAAAAGTCATATCCTAAATATAAATACACAACTTGTGAATCGAAAGTTTACATTCGAAAGTGTAGTGTACTACGATGAAATTGTCTGTCTTTTCCGACTTTATACATAGCATGACAAACTTTCATTTTCTATTAATTAAAGAACAATTAAAGAATGTGAATTGTCATTAATTGAACAGAATTAAAGTTTCTTCCATATTTAGTGGTGACAGCTATTGATGCATCCAGGTAAATACAAAACATTTTAAACGTTACGGAGTATTATCATAACAGCATAACAGCATATGAGAATGATTTAACTGTTTTCAGGACACAGTTACTCTGATTTGTCTTCAGGATGGATCAATTTAAGTTATCCATGGGCTGTGACTTTTATATGACCGTGGTAGTTATGTGTGATATACAGACCATATAGATTATGTTTTACTACACAAATACGGTGCACTAGTAACCAATTAACAGCTGTTGTTGTTTTTGTTAACAAAAGTAAGTCATTTTTTTTCTTTTTACTCTGAGTCTCATAACATTATATTAAAATTTTAAAACTGTTTTCAGGACACAGTTACTCTCATTTAATTTCAGGATGAATCCACTCAATTTATCTGTAGCTTGAGGGTTTTTAGTGCTCATGGTAATTGTGTGTGATAAACAGCCAGATACATTATGTTTCATCACACAAATACGGCACACTTATAAACATTTTAACATCTTGTTTCTTTTTTGTTAACAAAAGTAAGTCATGTTGACCTTAAGTGCATTTTGCTACTCTTTTTCTCGTCTAAGTTGGTTTTATAGCTCACAACGGTTCTTTAAAAATATAATGCAGAGGCCCACAAAGGTTTCGGTCTGAGCGTTCTTCATGAAGGTAAATACAGAAAAGAGCTTTAAATGCACGAAATTAATTCAGATTTTTAAATAAGTGTTTTGAAATTACGAATTAATCAATTTTCTGTTTTATGAATCATACGATTTTTTTTGCAAAAACAGCCGAATATATGTTTTCAATTTCAGCAGAGGAACCTTATTCGGAGTTTTTTTTTAATCCGTAAGGTCAATTGTACTCTTGATTTGTTTACGAAACTAGTATGAAGATGGTAATGTTTACTTGATCAAGATATTCAAACAAATCTTCATGAATGGTTTTGAATGTTTGCAATACCTGTAAAAATCGTTTTGTATAATTAAACATCTGGTGTGAAAGGTGTCTAAAAAGTGACTTATTACAATATGTATCTATGTATGTAACGGGAGGCATTCAATTGCGTTTATTTTTTCTTATCTTCTTCTTCACCTACATTTATTTAAGAAACGGGCAAAACAGGGTGAATTATGAGTTAAATTTAAAGATATATTCTTTATTACCATTAAGTTCCACAAATATGACCTCGAATCTATACTAATTCATAGACAATTTAATTTTAACCAACCTCCAAAAGAGCCAGTATACTGTAATGAAGAGAACATAAACGAATCACTTGCGTCAAGTACTCAGCAAAGGGAAATTTAGCTCCAGGCCCTGTCGACGACACTTGGTATAGATGGACCAAGCCCCATGGACATGGACACTCCGTCAACCAACCGGAACCAGATGAGTTCCTATAAGGGTATGAAGCGTTGCTCCATCTCATAGCAGGTGGCTACGATAAAGGGGGTTAGATTGACGGTGGAGAGAGAAATAAATGTAGATGTATTACATTTAATGACTTGGGGGAAATGAGAAATTAGACCAGTGGTCAATTTCGAAAGGGTCCAAAAAGTCAGGTGTGAAGCAGCTGAGTGACCCCCAAGATAATATTTTTACACTCTTTAGATTCTGAAATGTCCCCTTGAACTAAACAATCAAAACCCTGTCTTAGACCATTACATAGATATAATACAAAATTTTTATCAGGATTTGATGATAACTCTTCCTCCAATTTATCAACATTTATTGGTGTTGAAGCTTTACACAAGAAATTTTCCTTGGATAGTCATCCTGAATTTGTTTTCTCCGATTTATTCCCCTTAGAGGACATAGAAGATGTTGCGGTATGAATAGGCACGTTGCTATTGGATTTCCTACAGGTTGCGGCACCATGGCCTGTTGCACGACATTTTGTACACTGGTGGAGTAGATAACACACTTTCCTATAACAACCTTTGGGATTATTGAAATTATTGCACATTTCCCGACCTTCATGAAATACTCTTGAACGACCTTGCTTGTCTACTGATTGTAGGTTACTATATGAAGATGATCTTGAAGAAGGATTTTCAACCTGGACTGATGACTGCAATGGACAGTATTGTGTAGCATGATCAATTAAATTACAGATTTTACACACATTTACTGAGGATCCTGCTGTAATCAATGAAAGAATATCACGGTCGTGGAGACTCCAATCAACTTTAACCCGTTTCTCTCTCAAGAGAGCTGCAGCTTTAGCGGAAAATATTTTATGGTAATCATAAGATTTAAGGCCATGGAAATTATGGATGTTGATTATGTCGGCTTCGTAAGCATCTAGTTCCTCCTTACGTTCTGGATATGCATTACACATTGTTCTTTTGAATTTCCCAAAAGCTTGGATGAATTCTTGGATGGAAAGATGCCTATTTAATCTCGGATCGGGTTTGTTGGCCATGTTTACATGCAACCCATCGGCAATTATTGAATGGGTCATAGGAGCTTCAAAATTAGGAATGAGGAGAGTGCCTAAATTAACGTCCTTACCCTCAATTATATTCCTCTGTACCGATGGTGCCACAATATCTACGTTGGAATATGAATCCGACCGCACACCTGTCGTACCCGGTGTATTTGACAAGTATCCTAATGAGGGTGGTGTTTGCCGGCTTTGTATGGCTCCATTCAGATGATTCACGATGAGTGGTGCGTCCTCTGCGTTTCTGTTGTGGTACCACTGGGCGAGATCAAATTTCTTGGAAGAACTGCTTTCTGTGCATTTTTGATTAGCAAGAAGGTTTACTGTCTGTTGGAGACCGGACGCACATTGTGCAACGGACTGTGACACAATGCTGAAGGACTGCATGATTGCAGCCATGTTGTTGCCACCGACGCTGTCGACATGTGCACTTCCGGTTGCTTCGTTGACATTGCTCCGCGAACTACTTTCATCAGCTGTTGGATTACGCAATCCGTCGGTCACATTTTCGGTACTGTCTGAGGCACACGCTGAGGCTGAGGCAATCCCAGAGTGTTGTGCTATAGGATTCGGTACGGCACGTTCTGGATCACTAACATCTTCCTCGTTCTGGGCAATATTAACATTGCCATTTTGGCGATCTTTATTTTCTAAATAAAATTGTTTAAGAACGGTTTTAGCAATATTCTTGGGAACAACAATCCCCAGCTGCTGTAGTTTTAACCTCAGTTGCTGAGACGTCCAATTGTCTGGATTATTCAGGTCCAAATGTCTATTTGAATACGGCTGATTCCTTGAGTTACGTCTGGAAGCCATAATTATGAAAAGTTCAGTATATTTGTATTTACGGGAAAGTTCTTTCAAATGCTATACAGAACGTGAACGGAATGTTAAATTTTTTAACAATTTTAAAACACTAAGTTCCTTTTGTAAAATAATATTGCAACGATCCAATATTGAAAGATTTTAAGCAGTGTAGTTCGTACTCACATATATATGAAGATAAACACAAATGTCCAATTGCAATATGCAATAATTACGGATATTAACACCTAGTTAATATTATGCTTAAAAACGATATTTTGTAACTTTATGACAACTAATGTTTGACTTTCCTTGTCAGCAGCAAAACTCAAAATGACCAACTACCTAGCATCCTTTGGAAATTTGAGAATGTAATGTATCACTCCTTGCCTCATAACCAAATAAGGAGTGATCATGTAGTCAGAGGATTATCAGTACCACTTGTGCTACACCCATGCAGACTATGAGTGTCATTAAATAAACAGCGCTTATATTTACATAATATAAGCTTCTATATATGTTTAAATTTTTTTTTTTATAAATTTCGTGTTTCCGCATCAATTTGTGGATTTAAATTACCAACCTTTATAACCCAATACAAGGACGTAAAAGTTTAATGATCTTTACACATACTCCCACGTCCAAACGACATGGCATTTCCTTAGTTCACTTTGTTTGTATACGATTGTTTCCTTCCTGTTATTATTACTATATAAACTTGCACATTGCATATGAAGTTTTATATCAAATTAATAATTTGTAATTATAAGTTCGTGAAATACAAATGTTTTTAGATTTCGGATGTGTGAACGAACCACGAATTTTAATGTCAAAAAAACATATTCTGTATTCCTAGAAGTAGACTTTGTCTAAACCAGTAAAAAAGTATGCATAACAATCTAAAATTTACAACAATTTTAATAATCTTTCCATGTTCAGTTCTTGAAAACCAAGAAAATATTGTTAATACAATTTACGCTTAGATTAGAACAACCTAAGTGTCTCGAAAGAATTTTAAAGTTTTATGAACAGAAACTTATAGTTGAAGACCGGACCAATGCCACAAAGTTGTTGACCCCTTACATAGTGTTATCCTAGGGCATGACACGTACACCTATGGTAACAAACCAGTGATTGTATACGTCATCACAGATACTTAGAATAATATTCAAAACGTAAGACACGTAACTGGCAGGTAAGACAAACGTACATTTATTCATGACTACAATTGATACACGCACTTGACAATACACAGTAGAAAAACCCTAGCATTACTAGAAATAATGACAAGGGTGGGTTAATCGTTAAGCAGCTATCAGACATTTGAGTATAACGTCTATGTGTAGCGGTACATAACAACTAATGAACAGACTGAACATAGATTGAGTAGATCATAATTGACTGCAAGTCAAATGTCTGAACAGTACTTACTGACTTAACCGCAGTTTAAATCTGTTAAAAGGGATAAATCCTACTTTTTAAAGGATCACTCTGATTCACGCAAAAAATGCTCAGAAACTGACATTATCAAAATATTTGATTTCTTGACTGACAACATAGTTGTTACGTTCAGAGATGGGATCAAATTGTGCCCCTCTTCTTGTCGACTTGTTTCTTTATTATTATGAGGCTGACTTTATACAGAAACTTCTTAGGAAGAAAGATAAGAAGTAAGTAATATCCTTTAACTCTACTTTCAGCTATATAGATGAAGTTTTTTCACTAAATAATTTAAAATGTGTGACTATGTTGAACGCATCTATCCCATCAAATGCGATAGAGGATACTACAGATACAGTCGGCCTCATATCTTGACTAGCATCTAGAGACTGACAATGAGGGTCGGTTAAAAACAAAACTTTACGACAAAAGAGATGATTTCAGCTTTCCAATTGTGAACTTTCCATTTCTAAGTAGCAACATTCCAGCAGCACCTGCATTCGGGGTATATATCTCCCAATTGAAACGATATTCCCGTGCTTGCAATACCTTGATAGAGAATTGTTGCTCACAAGGAAGCCATCAAACCAAGAGGTCCAAATGTTGAAGTTGAAATCATCCTTCGTTAATTTTCATGAATGTGACCTAACCTACATAATTAGACTATACCGGATTTGTTATCACATAAGCAACTGGACGGGTGCCAAATGTGGAGCAGGATCTGATTACCCTTCCAGAGCACCTGATATCACCCCAAGGTTTTGATGTGGTTCGTGCTGCTTATTCTTTAGTTTTCTATGATGTGGCATGTGTACTATTGTTTGTTTGTCTGTTTTTTTTTTTTTTCATTTTTAGCCATGGCGTTGTCAGTTTATTTTCGATAGAGATATGAAGAAGCTCGAATAAAATGTACAGTACATCAGTTTTACAGTCACTCACACTTATTCGATGTTTTGATGCTTCAAGTAATTTTTGCTTTTGCGTTCTTCGATCTTAAGATACCGGTATAATCGTATGATTTGTAATTTGAATGATTGTGCCCTGTTTCCGCTTGTGAAATTTTGACCGAGTGTGAATTCGCATGGCAAGTGATGCATGTAATAGAATTAGCCTGTCGCCGCATTCGGTCACATCAGTGAACATCTGTTTTCTTAATTTTCTAAGGAGTATGACCGCATAGTATTACCTTTTGATGGTCTTTTAACAAGGTTTGTCTAATTCCTGTAGTATTAATGCCGATAAAAAGTTATAAAAGTGAATGATAAAAAATGAAAATAAATAATTGGATATAAAAGTCATGAGGCAAAAAAGTTATGTTGAAATAGTTGAAAGTGAAATAATATAGATGCATTTTTGTCCTGAAAAAAAGATATTGTTGCTGTTGCGGCAACAATTTCAAGTAAACGTTTATGTGTAAAAAATATACAACGATTACTAATCTAAAGAGTAGAAGTGAAGAAAAACTAAATAAAGGCAACTGTAGTATACATGTGTTCACAATTCATAAATTCTTTGTTGATGTAGTTTCGTATTTTGTTTTTGTTTATATCCTACATGATAACATATCAAACATGGTTTTTTTTTGTTTTTTTTCTGTCAAGTTTTAACTTCCGAGCAATGATAAATTTGGATATACACGATGCCACTGAAAAGGCAGAAGATTCTTTTATGAACTGTTTCCTCATTCAAATATGTCATGCTTAGAGGCTGTGTCGTTCGCGTGTACCCGACATTCCTTTTATTTCTTTTCTATGTTTATAAATATAAAAAAGGAGATGTGGTATGATTGCCAATGAGACAACTCTCCACAAGAGACCAAATGACACAGAAAATTAACAACTATAGGCTATCAATATCAACCTTATTTACATTAATGTTCATAATATGTTTAGTTTTGTATTCAACTAAGTCATATTCAACCCAAAAAAAATCAATTTTAATTATTATAGTATCGTTACATTTTTAAGAGTTTCAAATTTCTACGTACAGGAAAAATTTATATTTTGCGTTAATAGCTTACTTAAATAATCATGATGACCTCATTTTCATATGGGTTTTATGTGCAATCGCACGGTTTATAATTTGTTCCATTCAAAATTATCTATTTCAGAGTAAGATAATAACTTTATCAAGGTCTTGGATTCTGTTTCAAATAACATCTTACGACTAAAATGAATTGTAGGTTATACTTTATCTTGAATGAATATTTCCCCCGATTCATGTTCTAAAAACTTTACCAAATACGTTTTTTTTTCTTTTCAAATGAAACAATAAAAAGAAGAAAGAAATCTTTAGTCGTTATCATAAACATCTCACTGCAACGAGCTTTATTTTTTAGCAATACAAATGAGTATTGTGTGATTATGTTCTTCCCCATTGAAAGGCCTTTAACAAAACTGTATTTGTTAAAAACCGATGTTATTGTTATCTAAATTAAGGATAGCACGAAAAAATCAAGATAAAGATATCAACTTACTGAGGACGCATAACTAAACTATTTCATATTACTTCCCTATTAAAATGGCGTTGACACATTATTGACATATACGTTGTAAGTAAAACCTTGATTATTTTACGGAGTGTGTACTTTGTTTGAAATTCATACTCTACGATTCATTTTGAAATTGTATGTCGTTGATAACTGTCGTATAGACACACTTTCAATATCTAATTTTATTTCATAATTTGACCTTTCAATGTTATTTCTGATTCACTACATGAATATTAATTCTTAAGAGTCATTCTCTGTAAAAACCAAAGAATTTTATGGGACTGTTCACACCAATGTCACAGATTTTCAATACCTTTTCAATATTAAGCCCATATAATGCCCTGATAACAAAAATAACTTTCATTTTTGTTTTTGGGGTTTCTGTTGCCATTGTTACAGGTCCCATATATATAAGCCCAGTAACGGAGTAGCAAAATCTCAAAATGCATCGTTTTTCAACTTTCATTATTTTTAACAAATATACATTTTTAGCCTAAATCATAGGTATAATGAACAAATAAAGGTCTGGAATAACACATTAAAGTAAACAGACATTGTCTTGAATAAATTCTAAACATTAAAACTTGCATATGAAAAGTGCCAATTTTGCATTTTTTCAAACTGCTGAAAAAGGCATTTTTTGGTAAATTTCAAAACGATTTCAATTTTTTTCCAAATGTCAGATTTTATTGTTATGCCTCCAAAATAATCTTGATATATCACTCTTTTACCAAGAAAAAAATTGGGTGTGTGTTTTTTTTTGTTAAAAAAAAAAAAATTGTTCAAAATTTTCTGAAATTTTGCAAAACTTGAAATTGCATTGTGCAGATTAAAAGAAAGTAAGTGGTTATATTCGTCAATTTCAAAGTTTTTCTTAATTAACTTTGTAAAAACATACTGATTAGGAATTGTTTTGATACAAAACTAATATTATTCATAATAAATATGAATAACAGTTGCTATGGAAACACATTACAAAGAACATTGCAGTTGGTTTCAGACCACATTTAATTCCCTTATTGATTTCCATGGTCTTTGAATATAGTTCCCAATTATCATATGGGGTATTTCTTCCTAAGTATTTTGGTTACTGTTTTTTTTTTAAATGCTTACTATTTAAGTGGTCCTATCAGTTCCATATATATATATATTTACTGACCGGCTTTAGAAACGCAACACTAGATTATTTTTATGTTATTTTTGAATGAATGTGTCCCCGTCAAAAGCGATGACTGCATGTTACAAACGCCAAAATAATTGTCACAAAGGTCAAAAAAGTCTGTCTGATATGTTTTGGGTTCTTTTTTGCACCTTCTGGTTTTGCATTTGTTCAACCCATTAATTGGTTTTGGCAATTATGCGGTCGGAACTTGAGGGCTTTTAAGGTTTTCCTTCAGTCGATTCTTTGGCAATTCGGTTGATGGGAAACATTTATGGCATGAATCTGTACTCAATGGCACTCGGCAATTTGATTAGCAGTTGACGTTGCGGCCGTAAACCTGTCTGGCAAATGACGTTGTGTAATCAAATTCTGTTGACGTTTCATTGTCTCTAAACGTTTATCTGTTCATTGATGGCCAGCAACAAATCTTGTCTACTTGTATCGTTGTCGGAAGGACAGTAAGACGAGTTTCTGAAGTCATACAGTATGGTTGCAGCACGTTTATGTTTTAATGTTTGCAGTATTCTTAAGGGGTAATTCAGTTTTTGGTTTCTCAGTCTTGGTCAAATGGAGATGCAACATTTTTAAACTGGTTTAAGTGAGGCAAAGGATTGAAAGAACTGTTTCACAAAGCAAAACAACCGAAACAATCTATCATGGGTCCAAAATTTCGCTTTAAGAAATTCGTGCCACTTAAAAAATTCGCTATGTTCAATAACCACAAGTTAGTCAGATTTTGATTTTTTTGTATGGCGAAAGAAGTATGATAAGCATGGAAAGTAGTTGTAAGAAAATCAAACAAGATTTAGTCAAAACAATCAACAAAATGAGTGTTGCGTTTCTAAAGTCGTTCAGTATATATATATATAAATAAGTAAAAATGTTTAAAGTGAAAGTAGTGATTTGGTCAAAATGATAGTAAGGTAAAATTAACAATGGAAAATCCCTTATCCAGTGGGATTTCCAGTGACACTAGAACAATAGAAAAGTCACTCTTCTTATGAAAGAGATAGAAAAGGTCTAAAAACAGGAGAGACAATTTACGCATTAAACCCGATATGCATAGGGATGAATATCTCTTAAAACACAAAACCATTATATAACTTTTATACAACCACTATAAATAAAGTATATGTTAAAGCTAAATGTGTTAATATATGATTTTTTAATTGCCAAACATGCTGTTAATTGAACAACCTATTGTTCAACATATGGGTGTGTAAAAAACTGCCACATTTGACTGCATATTTTTTTTTTTTTTTTTTTTTTAAATATATATCAAACCTTAATAATGTAGCTTTCTGGGTATCCAATTTTTAACGTGTTCCGAAATGCAGTTTCGTCACAAGAATTTTTCAAAGTTGTGTCATTTTGTCTATATGAATGTCGGTAAATTCGTATGATCGAGCACACCGACAAGTATATCGTTGGGACAACTCGATATAATGTAATCAATATACGTGAAAGATTACCTAATGTGAAGTTTATCAAAATCATCATAACATAATTGATCAACACATTATGTTTGAACAACATGAGTCCTACAATATAAGATTTAAAGGTGCATATCATTTACATTCAACGTTTTTATTGGATTTTTTTTTACTACAATGTAACCTCGAGGTTCAACGTTGATAGTTAAAAAAAAAATCCCAGAATTTTTTTGAATGATATTGTAAATGATATGAACCTTCGAATTCTTATAACATCGGAATAGAAAATATGTGATCCGAATTAACCATGCACGTGTGTTACAGAAGATTATGAACTTTTATGATTTAAGGGTTTTTCTTAAACAATATTATGATCCCAAATTTGATGAATTTTGTTGGCAATACTTTAATATACACACTACATATAACAAAGTATATATTAAATCTCAATGTATTATTATTAGGAAAAATGTTTGACTCTGTAAAAAAAAATCTTCCCCCTCCCCCGTATTACATGTAATGGTTTAAACCTAAAGGATTCGCACTAACTGCCCAAAAGGGGTCCGCTCCAGTCTTGAATCAGTGATTTTGTTTATCATAAACAAAATATTGTCTCACACTGAAAGGGGCAGTCGGGCAACATGCACAGCCCGGATTGTCAAAACAACTAAGATTTACAAAAATGATTACAAACAAAAACCATCAGTTGGACAATCTTACTGGAATCTGATTATCTCTACTGATAAATAATGCAACACTAATGACACATTTAAGTTTTGGAATGATTTTATTCACAAAGAATGTTTCTCATTGGTATACATTTCTATGCTCTTGTCTTTTCAGAGTTTATATTGGAAATTAAAAATTGCTGCATGAAAGACACTAGCTCCACATTCCTATGCATATGATTTTATATGTATGAGAATCATTCCATAAAATATCCGTTTGATATCCTTTCAATGCATGACACTGTCTAGTGGTTTTTCTGCCACAATTACAAGGAAAACCTGGCTAAACTTGTGCTAAATCAAACACTTAAATCTTACATCGCTATTGATGTTAAGCAATTATTTAAAGGGCCATCCGGAAATGTTGGGTTTTATGACAGTCTTCCTTCCATACACACCATCGCTGCAAAATAATTTGAACATTCAATTAGATGATTATAATATTATTTGGCAATCCAAAGAGAACCTGAAAACATCAGACCACAATAAACAGAGACCCCAAAAAAAGCCTATTTTACTTTACAATGAAATTGAAAAAGTAGTTAGTTACATGTCAAATCATCTTTTGGCTGTCGACAAAAAATAAATAAAATCTAAATTTCGTAGCATTTTACCCCCCCCCCCCCCTTTTTTTTAACTGAATTTGTTCAAGGTATGGTGGTTTTACCCCTTTTCAGATTTCAGTATGTCATGTTGTATATCTTTTATAAATTAGATGAATTTCTAGCAAGTTTCTACGATATTCTTTATCATTTGACAAAATACTATGCATCTGAATTAAATGGTTTACTATTTGAAAAAGCGCGCCTTCTTTTACTTTAATTTACTTCCCTTTATTTCACATAGCAACAAATATTAAAAACTGCCACATTTGACTGCATATCAATTTTTTTCCCCAAAAAAAATATATGTCAAGCAGCATAATTAACTTTACAAATTGGGAGAAAATCAAGATGTTCCGACTATAGGTTAGTATTAAAAAAAATAATGAAAGGTTGGCATGATTCCAGGTTTGAACCCCGACGACACTTAAAATCGAAAATTCACTTATTTACCTATCATATGGAGATACGATGATGTGATAAACTTAACAATTAATAATTTACCTGGTGCATTATCATATTCACATTACGTTGACACGTCTCAGTTCGTCTGTGTTAGCTCATTTCAAGCTCGTAAACAATGTACACCATTTTCCGCTATTCTTTACCGATTACCTCTAGTCAGAAGAGCCCACTGTTTACAGGGGCGATAATATTTTGTCACCAGTTCACGCACTATATCAACTCGCAAAATCAAAATCTAAAACATGTCAAATGAATGGATAACAGCTGTTATACTCCTGAGTTGGTACAGATATTTGCTTATGTAGAAAATGGTGGATTAAACCTGGTTTTATAGCTAGCTTAACCACTCACTTGTATGACAGTTGGATACATTTCTAGAGGTTACAGGTAAAACATGCAACTTGAGATGCGACTATGACAAAATAATTGGCATCAACAAAAGAGATCAACAGAAAATTTGAAATCAGTTTTATTTTGCAGCTAGATGTCACATAAGATTTATTCTCAGTTATGTCTGGAAGCATCTGAGAAACTTGATTATACAACATGGTCTGTGTCTAGAATGAAAATATTTTTTTGTGGCGCTAAGATTCAGCCTTTTCCAATGAATCAACTATAGAACCAAATGAACCTTTTGGTAATACTTGAGGTTTCTGTTCCTGGTTATTTGAACTCAATTACATTGTCAGTGAATGAAGGACATCTTCTATATTTTGTGGAAAAACAGTTGTAATAATTTTCTTCATTATTTCAAGTAATCTATTACATGTACAATAAACAGATTTGAAACTTTTAGAATACATATTCTAGGAACTCCTTTCTTCTTCTGAAAAACACCTCATCCTTTTTAAACTGCTTGTAAAAGTTCATTAACATGGTGAAATTCATTCATAATGTGGAAACTGCTGGATTATTTCTAAAAAAAGAAATTATTTTATTTTACAAACTTAATCAAATATGTTTTATAAGCTATTTTTACTAGTTTAAATAATTTTTTTCATAATGATTGATGCTTACACAAAATTCAAAAGATAGTTTTGTTTCTCTTATGATTAACTTTTGAGTGCATTATTTATGCACTTTTTATACATCATTTACAGGACCATTATGGCATACCGTTGTCCGTTTGTCTATCGGTCATCAACATGTCGGACATCAACTTAATCGTAGTGAGACTATAATAAAATATTGAATCTGAATCTGTCATGATGTTAGATAGCATTGCTCAGCAATTGCATAAAATATAAAGTTATTATTATATAGTATAAATAGAATTTTCTTAAATGGATTGTTTTGGGGAAATATAGGGATAAATTATTTCGGAAGAATAAAAGAATAACTACACTAAGTGGGCTGATGTGGTCTGAAAACATACATCTTCTGTTGTTTCCATATTTTCTTGACATGTTGACATGTTGGCAGATTCCCGTTTCTTCTTGTTGATTTAACCTTTAAAATAAAATTTTAATTAAGACTAACAGGATCTAAATACTAACAGATGATCTATTATAAGCTGAAATATTTGCTTGTAATAAAAATTAAATGGCAAAATATAAATTTAAACAGCAATTAATTCCCTTCATATTCAATCACTGTATCTTACTAAATATATAAGGCATAAGCATTTTAACAAAATATTTTCTATAGTGGAAGTAAATATATATTTTTGATTATGGAAGAATAATAATTATTTACACAACAATTAAATTGATTCAGCTTATTTAAATGGAAAATAAAAATAATTTGTTTTTGTTAAAATGCTTATTTTTTCATAGACAAAAAATATACAGTTATAGCATCATTTGTTAAATAAATAAGGTGCAAGTTGTGAAAAGGATAAGACTCTCCAATATAAATTTTTTCTAGCCTTCTTGCGCGACTCAGCGCATGTAGCAATGAGTCTCTATCCTGGTATGTGAAGACTTTGTATGACATATATCATAATATTATTACTAAACACATGCTGAACCTTTTGTGAAGATACAAGGATTACTTTTAAACAATATATTATTATTACCTCATTTCCCCTTCAAGTACTGCATCATTGACATCTATTCTTATTTTCTTTAGAAACAAAGTACAACATGCTGGAAAAAAATGAAAGCAATTATTTATAAAACTACAGTAAAACATTGAAACAAGTTCTGTGTTAATCTATACATGTATTGCTGTTCAAGATTTATTAATATTGCATACCAATTATATGTTTGTTTAAGTGAAAGGTACTTAAACATACACAGATGTTCAACAGAGTACTCATCTATTTTCTATCATTAAACAATTTTTTCTAGAATATTTTTTTTTCAATTTAACTTTTTTGGGGAAGCTGGTTATTTACAGCTTCAAAACATTGTTAAAAGATACTCCTTATTTAGGATGTTTTAAAAACCCTATCAAATCTCAGGGTGGGGGAGGAGGGATATTGAATACACATCTAATCTTGGGTCTGGGGGTGGGAAGGATGATATTGAATGCAAATCAAATATTTACAACCATGGTGTTATGTAAATAGGAGTGTTAAAGTTTTGACAATTTTACAGCTAAAGTACTGTTTTGAAATAAATATCAAATAATTCATAAATTGTAAAAATAATAGATTAAACCATGCACTCATCCTTAAATTCAGGCTCCTGAGTGGGGAATGTTAATACTGGTAGTCAATCTTAAAAATAGTATCAATGATTGTTTCACAGGTGACATAAACTATAGGGGCTTAATAGGGTTTACCAAACAAAGAATAATTAATATAATGCCCAATTATTGAATAAAAAAATAATTATGAACATTATATTTATTGGAGATAAATAAGCACACATAATTAAAATAGAGAATAATGGGATGCAAAAGTAAAAAGCGTAACTGTGGAAAACAAAATAATAAGGTAAATATACAATATAGATAATTAATCACAGAATAAAGGACAAACATTAAAAAGAAATCAAATTATTACAGAAATCTAAATTTTAATTATAAAATCAGTTTCCTTAGAATTGTACAGAATAAGTATTTGTTTTAAAAATATAGAAAATGTGTAAAAAGTAGATAACAAATTAGAGGACCCCAGTTCTTACACTCATGAAACTGAAAGGAGGTAAATTAAATATCGGTTTTGAAACTAATTTAATACAGAGAAAGTGCTCCTTTTTTTCATTAACAGACATGTTTGCATTGTCTTAGTAATTGAGAATGTTTAACATATAATCAATGATGAATGGTAATAATGAAAATTTAAATATTACATAAACTTATCAAAACTATAAAAGGGGGAAAAGGGGGAGGTCATGTCCAGTTCTTTTTATTTCCAATACTTACATTCTGTCTAGTTAATAAGATGAATAAATCCTTTTCCTTTGGTCCATTACTTGCTAGTTTAAGGCTAGTTCTGTAAGGTAACAACTTGAGTCCAGAATCCTTGATGTGGTCAATATCTGGATGAAAACTTTTTGTTGGCATAACATGCCACGTGCACATTTTGAATTGGTTTTTTTTCCTTCATTTAATTGAAAGCGCTGGTAAAATAAACAATATTGATGTGAAGATTTAGAGCTACTGGTGGTTTTAGACCATTCTCAGACAAAATAGCAAATATTTGGAATGTACTGCCTGTGTTTCACTGTTTCAGTGTTTGGCAAGAGGTTAAATGAGTTCATCACAATCCACAATCTTTGGAGAGAAACTGCACTCCATAGTCTCTACCTTGATATATCTTATTTTTACCAACATTATGATGGTTTTATCAGTGTCTGTATTTCGTCTGCACTTTATTGTGGGCATTAACTCTTGTACTTCCTGTTGTTCCTTTATGTTTTCAATGAAGAAGAACCATAAGGGGAGATAATTCATAGAATCATAGTTGATTTTTTTTCAGTTTTCAATCCACATTATTTTTCTTAAATCAAAAAACACATACCTGAATTCTTTTTTATTTTTAAATGGGGGGTTTATCTTCATGATTTTGGCAATATTTTCTATAAACTATCTCGGAAATTTTGTCAAAGCTTAAATGAATTTTGGTGAAATTTGGTTTTCATTTAGATGTCAGAATCACCCCCTTCTCCGATAGAAAATAAGCACATGTACACAATTGTCAGCCAAATGTGTGATATATTTTTAGAAAGGCAAAGGTAACAGCTTTTAGATGTGATAATTGTCTTCATCATTTATTGTCAGTATTAAGGGGAAATAAGCATTGATTTTTAGGAATATTTTTAGAATTTTCATTGAAAAAAAAGCCCGAAATCAAAATGGCCGCCATTTCCATAGGAACAAAGCCCAAATATCCAAAATTTGCAGGATAGTTGTTCATTTGTGGATATCTTTCGTATTTAGAAGGTTTTGCCAAACATGTCTAATTGGGTATCGGTCGCCCATTTAATGATTTCAGAAGTAGAAATAAGAGATTTCGTTCCTCAAAGTAATCAGGTCAAGCTGTACTGTGGGGTTCGTATTGATTAGTCTTTAGTTTTTTTATGTTGTGTCGTGTGTACTATCATTTTTCTGTTTGTCTTTTCCCTTTTTAGCCAATGCGTTGTCAGTTTATTTTCGATATATAAGTTTGAATGTCCATCTGGTATCTTTCGCCCTCTTTTGTGTGACAAGCTTAGTGTATTAAAATTAACTATAAAATGTGTAATACAGTACTACCTGTTACTTTACCTTATAAATGGTGGCTATATATGTCCACCATGATGGCCCTATATATCAATCATTATAACCCTGTTGCTTATTTAAAACACAAGGTATTGAACTTGTCAAATTTAATAACTGCGATTATGACAAGAAAATTCTCAACAAAATAAATTAATAAAACCATGAAAACGTATTGAACATATAGCTTAATAAGATGATTTTTTTTAATTGTCTCATGACTGTTTGTTTTTGATGTTTTACCATTTAAATATTTCTATCAATTTAAGTAATATTTTACATGTACCTTTTGACATGTGAAGAATAAATGAATATCATGTTCTAATATAATGCAAATGTTCACAATGCTTACGGTTTAATTTTTTTATTATTGAAAAGGTGTTTCTCAAATTTATTTTCTAAAATTAGAATTGTTAAAACTTAGAGAGACTGATCTTCATTCAATATTGTTTAACAAATGTTGAAGATTATCTTTAGGGATTGATTTAAATAAAATTTAGACAATTCATTATTTTTCTATTGAATAAATATATTCAAAATTTTATTACAGTAAAACCAAAACAAACATTATAATGCAAAGAAATATCATTTATATGCGAAATCAAAACACATTCCATGTCATAGAGGTTAAACGTTTGTTCAGTCTTGTGAAAGAGACTTTATTATGGGAATTAAGGTAAGCAATTTTATCAAACCTATTATCTCTTAGTTGTTTAATTAATTTCAAAATCAAGAAGGAAGTGTTCGTCATCGCCCCGGAAGTAGCACACTTTACATATTCTTTCCTTTCTATGAGTTTTATATTATCTAATATTTTCTATTTCTACATTTTGACCACTAACTCTTTACTAAGTGAAGCATTTGAGTTTACAGTTTCCTTCAAAACGTTTTTTTTAATCCAGGGCGTTAAATAGTCATATTCATTCAATTCCAATCAGTTAATAACTATATCTAAAAGGCAAGAGTTGGGTAAGATATTCCTGGCAAATATATACCAAGAATATGTATCATGCCATTCCAGCAGTTTTGATAATATAATACACAGAACAAAAAGTTATTAAACTAATAGACAATAAAAATGTCACAATCTATATAAGAAGAATTTATGTTTTCCTGGAGACATACTTTTGCTGTTTACAGACAGAAATTAACCAAACTGAAGATAACATTTTTGATAAGTTTACAATTGTTTCCAAAAAGCAAGACGATTTTTCTTTACAAATTTTTTTCAAAATATTCACTGTATTCAGATATAAGAACAATTTTCATTATGATTAGCATTTAATTGAGCATTTATCAACATTTTCATTTAGAAAAAAAAGTCTTGTCAGTGATCCTTCATGCACAACTCCTGTTATAAGATTACAAAAAAATAAAGATCAACAAAAATAGTTTTTATCTAACCCACATACTGATATTTGTAGTTTTCTTGATAGTTTGTACAACTGTGTTATCAAAATTTATTGTAAAGGGATAATGATAGTGATCATTTTAATTGGTGAGGAAACAGGCTTGTTATTAAAATTATTTGCTTCATTGTTCTATAGTACAAATGTAGATTAAATTTTCATGACAAATTATAAAGTTACATTTTATATGATTTTCGGAATGTTCATTATTTCATGTTGAAGAGAATTTATAAAGATAAAAGATTTTACATGTGTAGATAAAAAATAAATAAAAACCATACAAAAATGACTAAAAACAAATAAAACACAAAATAAAATATATGTATAAAAATAAATAAATGTTAAGACACAAAAATCAACAAACAATAGAAGTTAACAAAGACTAAATCAACATTTTATACTTTATTTTCAAAAGAAGGTCAAATGTCAATTTTAAAAGAAACCTGAGCTACAGGTAAATTTTAATGAAACATACATGCTGAAAACTTCATCCCTGATTGATTTCAACAGGTATTTTAATTAGAATGAAACTCAACCTTTGTTTTATGACCCCAATAAATGGCCAACATCTCAGGATTAAATACCCCAATAAATGGTCAACATTTAATGGTGACATTACAAGAGGTTGGACATAATTAAGAGGATGTCACAAGTTGTATAGTATATAAAAGTGATTTTTTCAAAAATATTTCTCTTTGACATATTTGATGGGAGTTCTTATCTAAAACAACCATTTTTTTTTTAATTTAAGAACATTCGATTGTTTTGATACTTCTTCTAAGTGTCTTCTGATTTTATGCAGATTAACCTTTTTATGAAACATCTTTAGTGTTATCCTGTAAAACGTTTATGATAACATTTTTATAAACAAAATAACAAACTGTATGCTTCTTAATATTATTTTTCTAGAAGAAATTGCCAATAAAAAAACGCTGTTAAATGATGTAAAAAGGATCTAGAAATGGAAGACAATCTATAAAAGCACATGTAGTGACAAAACCAAGCCTTGTTACACACAGAACATGGAAGAAGAACCTTCAACATCAAGTGGCATAAAACGTTCTATCCCGCAGGAGTTACAAGATGAAATAGATGAAATTGTTTCAAAACATCCACGAGCAACAGGTAATCGTACATTATGTAATACACAAATTGTGACCATACTTTAAAGTTAAAGTTTCGCGTTTAAATAATGGTACCTTTGTCAAGGAAGTTCGCTTGTCATGTTTTGGAATTTTTGTCCCATTTTCGGAATCCTCTAGTTTTATCTATTTGAATGGCTTAAAACAAATGCCCGTTCACCCCCATTTTTCGTTTTATAAACATTGTACATGCATAATTATAAGCTATCTGTAAAAGTATTCAAAACTCTTTATTAATTTTAAATAGTTTTTGAGAGGTTTAAATTGTCAATGGTAAAGCTATGACGAATCAAGAGAGAACATTTTCCGGCCAAAATTTCAATGGTGTATATCGCTAAAACAAGTACATTGACCTATATCTTATTTTTGCTATTAATTTTCCTTTATTAATCCCCTATCAATATATACTTATGTCACGAAAAGCTTGTTATTTTTAAACTGAGAAGCGAACTTCCTTAAGATAAAGCATAAATAATAAATTCATTGATATGGATTGGTTGATCATGTGCATTCTTACAGTTTTAAAACTTGCTCATGCAACATAAATCCAAAAAATCAATATGTTTGAATATCTTACATGTCTAACCGGTTTATCAGTTAAAAAGAATCCCCGTTAAAATTATTTGATGGTAAGTTACAATAAGTGTTCTACATTTACAGTCAAACGGTTAACCCCCAAGCAATAGTAGTACTTTGTTTCTATATAAGGAATATGTTTTGTTTTAAAGTAGTTTGTCATCAATATGTCCATAACTTTAGAATGTACATGGTATACGTAGATTACGTTCATTGAAATCTAAAACAACACTTCAGTAAGAATGACAGAAACGAACAGAACAAACTATGTTGGAATATTTTTGCTGTAAGAAGGACCAAAGGAACCACGTCGTCTAATAAGAAAAATCTCCAATAGGGCAGATTTTGTTCTGAAAGCCTCTTATCCGTGTTAAACTATAATATATCATCTTATCTGGAAAATAAAACTGTTGCTTCACCTATAACATTTCCTTAAATGGTCATGGTTGAGAGTTGTCTCATTGGCAATTATACATCATCTTATTTTATAATATCTATGATTCAGACCAAACACTAAAATATGATTCAAGTTTTTGTTAAAAACATTAAACATGTTATATACTGAGTGCCAATGAAAACGCAACACTTGTTTTTTTTTAAATAAAATTTATATTAGAAATGATAATCTTTCAAAATAAATTGTTCTTGAAAATTAACAATTTTAACAATAGATCGATATCAAACAAAAATGTTTCATTGTCATCTTTCGGGCGCAATAGGTAAACGAAACTTCCAATGTCAAATCATCAACTCACAGTCCTAACAAAAAATGTTACAACCCCGTGGTGCAGCGCAATCTCGACAGCGACGTGGAATTGATCATCCCGGGCGTTTAATGTGATCCCGAGGAATGTTATTCCACTTGTCCCACAAAGCAAACGCAAGCTAACTTTATGATATTGGTGGTGGCTTTCATCGTCTAAATCATGTCAAATCTGATGTAAAATTTGCTCGATCGGACCAAAATCCGCCGAAAAGCATGACTTTTTGCCAAAGCGGGTGCTAAATGTCTATGTAACCACCACTGACGGTTTTTGGTACATAATGAATGATCTATGGTCTACAGAATTCGATTTTTTACGCCAGACGGCCGTTTAGATGTCACTAAGGAAAGACTGTGGTGCTCCTTAACCATTTCTGCGCAAATGGTGCTTTACTGAAATTGCTTCAAAGGTTCTACCGTGACCACCATTGAACTCTTGTGACCTTTGGACAGCCATCAGAGTCGATATAGGATATGTCAAAGACCAAATGTATCGGTCTTGCTGAGCGTGTCTTGCTTTTTGTACCCCGGGATGTGGCTTGCCATTTAATGATCCAATTTGGTTGCATTTGTGGATGATTTGGGTTATTGTAAAGGCTACAAATTCAGTCTTCTCGTTAATGTATGCTGTGTAAGGCTTCATTGGATCATGCTCAAAACTGCATGTCGCTGGTTGTCAGAAAGTCCTGGCATTTACTCAGATGTTTATTGAAGTTTCTTAACAATAAGGTCGGGAAAGTTCATGACATTAGCCAAGCTGTAAATGACAAAATCGTGAAAATGGTGCGTATGTTGAAAAGCGGTGAATTTGGCTTATGTACGTTCAAAATAACCCCTACTTTGCATTTGTTCCAAAAATAACTCAACCGTAAAGTTGTCGACAAATGTTTTAAAAGCCATTTACAACCAACTATACAAAGTTCTAATATAAATTAAATAAAAATTATGAGATTTTTTATGAAAAAACAAAAGTGTTGCGTTTTCGTTGGCACTCAGTATATAAGACCGGAATAATTAAGGAGATTTCATAATCAGCAGTCACTGTAGGTCAACTTTTAAATATACGTCAAAGCATCTCCAGTATTTTTGATTTGCAAGTAAAACAATATCAATCTCATTTGCATCCGTATTGATGCGTTTTCCAATATGGCGTGACGCTTGAGATGGGTTACATAAAATTTTGAATGTCCAATTGGTATCCTTTTCTCTCTGGTTACGTTTTAAATACAAAAGAATGTCTACATAGAAAATGTGAAACAAGTGAAACATTGTTAAGACTATTTCGATATCTTATCCGACACCAAAAATCATTATTATACAGGTGAGACCAATGATTTTCAGACAGATCAAAATGCAATATGTCATTACACGGTTACATATGCTTGTATAGGTATTCAAACATCACTGGAAGACATTTAATGTCAAAGTAAGACGCACTTAAATCGGTATCGTATGATTTTATTATATTTATATTAATGTTTGTATCGGTTCAGGTCATTGCACTTCTACAGAGGTCATCTATATGATTCATAGGATAGAGTATACTATAATCAAATCATGCATTATTAATTTTGTGTCTTTTGTGAATTTTATATTACGTTGATATAAGTTTCAGTATTTGAGTCAGACGAGTCTTGCAGATAAAGCTTTATATAGATATAAATTCGCAAGGAGACTGAAATCAAAAGATTTGACCGATTTGAATTTTTAAAACTTCATCGACGCATGACAGTACAAAAGACATACAGAGAATGCGCATGTTCTGCTTGAAACGTTAATCGAACAACAATAACACATCAAATGTAAGACTCCATCCCTGTCATTGATTCACATTCTCTCTAAATTTGACAGACAATATAATTGATTCTTATTAAAACCTTATTTTACAGCAGCACCAGCAGATTTAGACGAGAATCAGAAAAGATGGTTGGTTGTTGGAATATGCCTACACAGTGTAATATCCCCAGCCATGAGGAACTATGTTGTTCCAACTTTAACAAAACTTTGTTATAAGTTATCTATTAACCATCAACTTGAAACACAAACATTTCCAACACATTTAAAACATCCACCAACAAACAGGACCTTACTTAATTACGAAGCAGTCAACAACAACAAAGTCAAACATGGTTATCATAAAGCAAAGTACGACTACAAGATCAAGAGTGTTTTGGATTTATCCAAGCTATTCCTACAAACACATATGGCACATTACACAGGCTTTGATGACACATGTGACTCATCCGCTTTGCTAGGATTGATCATTAACATTGACCAGTTTGATCCAGTTGTAAGATCGGTTGCCGAGGATGTAAGTTAATTATCTGTCTAAATGTATACCATAATATATATGTAAATACATGTTCAATAATGATAAGTTTTATTCTTTGTCTGGAGGATTAAGTCGGAAAGGGATATTTCTATAGGAAAACATAAAATTGAAAATAGAAATGTGGAATGTGTCAAAGAGACAACAACCCGACAATAGAGCAAACAACAGCCGAAGGTCACCAATGGGTCTTCAATGCAGCGAGCAACTCCCGCTACCGGAGGAGTCATTCAGCTGGCCCCTAAACAGTTATGTATACTTGTTGATACACTTCCAACAAGTATACATATGCTTTAAAACGGTTTCTTTTTAACATACATCATGCTCTATTTTATTCCATCTGTTTATCTTTTGGAAGTACGTGTGTCATGACAATTCAAGAAGCATTCATATACTTATAACAAGTAAAGGTATTTTAAGAAGAAAAAAATCAATTAAATTGCATTAATAAGTATCATTATACTTGTATACAAATCAAATTACTTTCAGCAGAAATCAGTTTGTAACATAATGATCATTTGAAAGAATATCAATATAAAGACAACCCTTATAGAACCACCCTCAGCTTTTGATTTGTCGATTTGATTAGGGACTTTCCGTTTTGAATTTTCCTCGGAGTTCAGTATTTAGGTGATTTTATTTTTTTTAGACAAGATCCGTCACTGATATTTTAATGTGTTTCGTAAAATTTCTATCTAATTGATCAACTGGATGTATGCAAAAATATTTTGATATCGAGTTATCAAGCAGACATAAAATAAAAAGTGACGCAATCAAACCGAATATATGGTGCGTACTAGTCATTTCAATAAATTATCAATAAAAAATAGTTTGTATATTTAGATCATAATAGAATTAATAAATCATTTACTTCTTTCGCATTTTTAAAAGTTTCCAAACTATATTAGGGTTAACATAATGACATGTATATTTTTTTTTCATGACAGGTACGAAGATATATAAGAAATCCTTGGGCTCATTGTGACTTTACTAAATGGGATGCAATTAAGTATTCCAATTCATTCCAACTGATGAAGAAACTAGTCAAGGACCTTAAACTGAGTCTCAATGAAGAAACTCAAATAATCGGGGAAATAGAAAAATGGGAATTAAATGGTAATGTTTACATACGTATTTTTTATTCAGTTTTTTTTTATTTGCTGAACATATTCATTGGCACACTAACTTATTTTACTTACATATAACCAATAGATATAAAAGTTCATGTAGTAAAACAATAGAAATTAGATCTGTTCCATCACAGTCTTACGATTTTGTCAGTTGCTATGACCTTTCGTCAATTATTTTACACGAATCAAAACAACGTTGTTTTTTTTAAATTTTATCTGCATTTTGTCAAGTCTGAGATTTATATGGTTACTATACGGTATGGTATTTGCTCACCTATTTTCCCATTGTTGAAGGTATAACAGAAACCTGTTGTTACCTACATGTACGTCCTTTGTCTGTAATAATTAAAAAATTAAAAAGACTTTTAAAATTTATTTGAAAATGTGTTTTCAAAGTAAATGATGCAAATACATCTTATTCTTATATTATATTGCCAACATAGTCTAAACGACAACATTTTTATCATTAAAAACTATCGTCTGTTACTATAAATTTTTCCAGAATGTTCAAACTAATACTACATGTATAAGTGTAAAATAACAACTATAAGTAAAGTAAAAAAAATGGAATTTTGAAATGAATAATTTCCAAAACTATAATTCTGTATATAACCGACGTATTCACAATATTACGTCAAAAATCAAAATCATCATTTTAATAACTGTACAAATATCTACGTATTAATAATAGAATGTCTGTTTGTTTGTTCAGGTCCACGTTTTCTTAGTGGAACAACTTATGGTCTTGAATTAGTTAACGAGTTTCGTCAACAAACACGTGCGCTTGCTGAATATTCACAACTGGTAACATCAGAAACAGATAGCAATTTTATAGGGATGCAAAATGAACTGAAAAAAGTTGAAATCCATGTCTTGTTTTACGTAGACCAGTTAAAGAAAGATATAGAGAAACGTTTCTTTGAAATAGATAAAGTAAGTAAGACTGCAGATATATTCGAAAGGTCTCTATCATATCAATTTTGATCATTTTGACTTTGTTTTGGTTTGTAAGTGCCGATGTCGAAAACATCAAGTAACCAAATCTTTCAAAGGCCCATTGTCTCAGAGGACCAAATATGAAAGATTAGGGCATCGAAACTATTCGCATTAACTTTCAACACATAAGCGGCTACAGCTCCATTTCTGCATAAAACATGTATTCCAAAACGAAGTAAAACATGCACGAAGCAGTGTTGCTTCGGAAAATGGTATTTGCCCTATAGGAGTTGCTCAATTACTAATGTCTGTTCGTATACTTATCAGATTTAATATGTTTGTACAATTTGTTAAAGTATTTCATTACATCAAGACAAATGCGTGTTTCATAAATAGACCTTACATTTTGATTTATAATATTTTTTAGCTGAGACATACACCCTGCTGCAATCAATAACTTTCCACAATAGCAACTAGGGCCACAGACGATATAATTACTAGGAAAGAGAGAGACATATTCTATTCAGCCAGGTCTCCTTCTTTATGTGTAGGCATGAAACCTCCGGGTGAGGGAGTTTCTCGCTACATTGAAGACCCATTGGTGGCCTTTGGCTGTTGTCTGTTATATTGTCGGGTTGTTGTCGCTTCGACACATTCCCTATTTCCTTTCTCTATTTTATGAATTGATTCATAACCAGATTTCATTCTAATTTGTATATAAACATATACCATTATGCAATTACGAGTCCGTGTGACAATTTTTAAATTTTCGAACAATTTTGACATTTTGAATTTTAAAACATTCTTTGAATTATATTTACGTAATATTTTTTTTATATCATCAAATCAACTTGTTATACATAACATCTTTGGCCAATGGTTCTCCTAATTAAGAGGTCAGGTATCTGATTTAAATTAATGGGGGCATTTATAACATACATGTATCAGTAAAGCACAAAATATAACTTTGAACATTTGCAGGTGCTCGTAGATCACAATACACAATTAGGTAAGTAACATAACTGATAAAAAGAAAGGTGTTGGGGGCATGATTGCAAATATTGCAACTTCAATGTATCCGTCAGATGTACAATGAAAAGCAGATGAAAAGAATCATAATCAACTGTTCTTCTGTGAAAATTGAGAAGAACCCATGCTGCATAGTCAGCTTAAAAAATCCGCATCATAAAACAATTCAACAGACCACTGGCAAGTTATGTCCCTCACCAAAAAAGTATGTGCGTTTTTAATAGATAGAGGATATCGACTGTATTCTTCCATTATTAAAGTTGCAAGCGTCCTCGTGATAGTAATTATTCAGGATAAATAGAAATATTGTTTGTGCTGTATGTATGTTATCACATCACCGAATGACAGCAGAGCGTATTTTAGGATTTTTATAAGCGTTTTATTTGCCGCACAATTCGTACATCATATCATCTAATCATATATTTGGTAAGAAAACGTTGGAATTTTGGATCCTCATTGCTCTTCAACTTTGTACTTGTTTAGCTTTTTAAATATTTTGATATAAGCGTCACTGATGAGTCTTATGTAGACGAAACGCGCGTCTGGCGTACTCAATTATAATCCTGGTATCAGTGTTAACTATTTTCATGTGTAATAACCACAAAATTATCCTATTCATATTGTTGCCCTGGGGAGACATGTGATTATTGTGTCCAGATTCAAAATGATGGGACGTCGCTGCGTCCTAAACGACAATGGCGAACACTGACGGTGTTTGTATGGAAATTATTTAAATGCTGCTGCAGTGGCCACTAAACAATGTACAAACAAATGTTATCGATTTAGCACAAATTATGCCCAGTTATCGTTTTTGTTTTTGTGTATTCCAATATTTAAAAATAAGTAGGAATGAATGTTACAATAAATTAAGCAGTAAATGAAAAGACAAATAATTGAAATTGGAAAATTGTTTTTAGATTTTACCTGTTGTGCACATTTTTGAAATAGTTGTAATTGAATCTATATATGTGATAAAAAGATAGAAAAAAAAACTCGGTATGATATGGGAGTCTTTGGGTAATACCAGCGTCAATATGGAAAAAGCATGCTATAATCTATAAATATGTATTCAACCGCGTGAAGGAAGTGACAATACCCCTAAGTGCACGAATGATGTTCTTCAAAGTTAAAGTATTTGAAGAAAATGCAACTACCTTGAAAGTTGTCTATTGAAAATACTAGTATATAAACGACAAAGGTGTAACTCGTAACGATACAATTTCCTTTTAACAAATTTGTTTAATCGTGTTTTGGGTTTGTTTGATCACACATCCTTGTCATTATAATGGAATTGCATGCGACTGCCATACAAGTAATAGGTTGAGCTAGTTTTAAAACCAGGTTTATTTTTACAAGAAAGAAATATGACAGTTGGTATCCATTTGTTTTAATGTGTTGAGCTTTTGATGTTGCCTTTTGATTAGGGACTTTCCGATTGAAAATTTTTTCGGTACTTTTGTGATTTTACTTTTTTGGTGCATATTCCCATACAACGCTCATGTTCTTATGCCACTAGTCGATCATTAAATTACCTCAAGTTTAAGTTGTTATATAAAAAAAAATGCGAGACATATTTTCATTATTCAACCGACTCCAACAGCTTTAATCATTATATCAACCTTGATTGAATGTAATACTGGACACAAATTATAACCCAAATACATTTAAAAAAAACAAATACTTCTCAATTGTTACAATTCGAAATAATCCCTTTTTTTTTTGTCTTATCCGTTTACACTATTTCTCGGGACATGCTTTATTGTGAAATATTTCTTCAGAATATTTACATTTCACATGTTAAATGTATATGTTTCTTTCGAATCCGTAATATTCAGTGACAAACAACAATCGTGAGGCATTCCAAAACACACATTGTAATGGTTGTTGCAAAACAATTTAATTACAAGAATTAAATACTTTCAAAAATATATCAAACTATTTGAGTTATTGGTATGCTCGTCCATCTATTGTAGAGGACATTATGTTTGCTGCTGCTTGCGCTCACAGCCAGTTTAAAGTATTTGTAATGTACTATACCGTGAATGCTTTTTCAAATTAAGTTAAAACTTAGAAAACACGTGCATTGTGCTGTTATCCTTTTGAATAATTTCGAAAACAACGGCTTTTCACCAATTTAACGGTTCAATTGAAAATATCAATGTATGACATTGTTTCTAAATGATACTTTTCAACAATAAAATGAACGCAAATTTGTGAATTCTATTGTTGAAAATTACCATTTAGAAAAATTGTCAAACATTGACACATACAAGTATTGATACTACACTCACCTCGTATTGCTGGTATTTTAAGCACATTTCGAAATAAGAACTTTCGTAATGATATTTTAGTAGAATGTTATTGATATTAACCCTTTATTACTTTCAGATATACTTAGAGAAAATATTAACCAGTCCGCAAGTCTTGGTAAGCCTTGATTAACATAATTATGAATTATTTATGAATTTCATCAATGCATACAATTCCAATCAAAGGCATTCCATGATATTACATGCATATCACACTGCTTTACCAGGATTACGTGCTAACCTGAACTCAAGCTACTTATTCATTCGAGAAATTATTACAGAAGTTAAGAATTAGTATTGTGTGTGATATTGAAATTTTTACCCCACACGCATTAAAAAAGCCAACTACAAACAAACAAAATCAAAAAACAAAAAAAAACAAGTAGTATTAAAACTTATATATATTATGATTTCTGTGTGACCATCTGTGCTTCAAATTCCTGATTATTGAATTAGAATCTGGCAACGAAATTGGTTAATCAAATTTTCCTCTACAACAGATTTTTTAGGTAATGGAAGCGTCATTTTTACCAAACAGATGAACAGATTTATCTGAATACATGTATTAATAGAGTGCCATCCACAAGAAAAAATGCTTTAATATCAATGTTTTGTTACATTCAATTGAAATCATTTTACTCCATTTTTCTGTGTGATTTGTATATTTTAATTTATACTTTTTTCATTTGATTTCCAATCAATTAATTGCAATACAAACATAATTTTTCTGATGCACTTAATCGGAATTTATCAATTCGAAACAAAAGCAATGATATACGTGGTAAATGACACAAATTTATAGTACACAAAAACATGACAGTTAGGTCTTTCATGACAATTTTGCATACGTATCTTAATGCACTTTTGTTTTTCAGATTTCCACTTTGTTGAGATGGAATTTTGGAAAAAGCAAGAATTAATGTTCGTTGAAACGCCTGCTGTTATAAAGGTTTTACAGTGCCTTGAATCAGCACATACTGTATTAATAGTAGGTGAACCTGGCATCGGTAAGAGCATGTTGATGCATCATGTAGCTTTAAAAATACATTCAACAACAAGTTATTGTATAGTACCATGTTCAAGAATTCAGGATATATTTAACCATTATAATATGGACAAAAGACAGATGTTTGTTATTGACGATATTTGTGGACGATTTACATCTAGTTTGTCGGATATTGAATGCTTGATAAGAAATGAAGACAAATTAAAACAGATACTGGGGAAGAGGAAAACAAAAATTGCAGCAACATGCCGTTTAGATATTTATTTTGAGGACACTGTTAGAAAATCATGTACTCTTTTCCAAACAAATATCTTCAACTTATCTGATGAATATTCAAAAGATGACAAGTTAAAAATATGTATGAAGTATTTATCAAAAACGAGTTGTGAGATGTTGAAAGATCAAAATGTAGAGTATACACCTCTAATGTGTTATCTATACTCCAAAAATGAAGAATTCAATTTAACAGATTTTTTGCATTGTCCTTATGGTACATACAAAAGAGAATGGGAAAAGTTTGAAGTTATGAATCCACGCAAATATTGCTCCCTTTTTTTATGTGTAATTCACAATGGCATTATTAAGGAGTCATTGTTTGACATCTTTAATGAAAGTAATAACAAAAATAAAGAGGTCTTGGGCAATATTTATGAATTTTGCAGAGTGAATCGAGGGACATCTAGAATTGAAATGAAATCAACTGTCGACAGCATGATTGGAACTTTCTTTGTGAAAACAAAAACTGAATATAGGGTAATACATGACAAAATGTTTGACTTTTTATGTTCTTTTTTTGGGTCGAAGGAAACGCTGGTCAGATGTATATTACGTTATGCAAACATCCAAGTTTTCAATGAAAGAACACAATTAGAATCAATCAATGAAAAATACGACAAATTTACGATATTGATATTGAAGAGATATGAACAGGAATATTTTGAGAGAATACAAAATGATTTACAACTTGGAAAAATAAATCAATGTTTTTGTAATTCACAAATGAAACATGAAAAATATAGAGCTAAATTTCTCAAAGTATTACAAACAATAGACGACAACTTTCTTTTTGAACAAATGTTTTCGAGAAAATGTTTGCAATATACTTCCAAACTTAAAGAAAATGTTGATACTGAATCAAATATAGCAATCAGTGAAGATTCTTCAGATGCTGATGATAATTGTGAGTTGTCCGAACCATTAATAACATCATGTACCCGAGGATATCATGATATAGTTCATTTCTTCTTCACCAAATATGTTAATCTAAAGATCTATTTTTCATTTAAAACACCTTTGACAGCTGCTTGTCGGGGAGGAAATGAGAAGATAGTCAATTTACTAATTGACAAAGGATGTGATGTTACCCAGACTAATGGTATGGGGGAAACACCTTTGACAGCTGCTTGTAGGGGAGGAAATGATACAATAGTTCAGTTACTTATTGACAAAGGATGTGATGTTACCCAGACTAATGGTATGGGGGAAACACCTTTGACAGCTGCTTGTAGGGGAGGAAATGATACAATAGTTCAGTTACTTATTGACAAAGGATGTGATGTTACCCAGACCAATGATATGGGGGATACACCTTTGACAGCTGCCTGTTTGGAAGGACATGATAAGATAGTCCAGTTACTTATTGACAAAGGCTGTGATGTTACCCAGGCTGATGGTATGGGGGATACACCTTTGACAGATGCCTGTTGGGGAGGAAATGAGAAGATAGTACAGTTACTTATTGACAAAGGATGTGATGTTACCCAGACTAATGGTATTGGGGTAACACCTTTGAAAATTGCTTGTGTGGTAGGAAATGATACAATAGTTCAGTTACTTATTGACACAGAATGTGATGTTACCCAGACTCATGGTATGGGGAAAGCACCTTTAATATCTGCTTGTGAGGGAGGAAATGAGAAGATAGTCCAGTTACTTATTGACAAAGGCTGTGATGTTACCCAGACTAATGATATGGGGGATACACCTATGACAGCTGCCTGTTGGGGAGGAAATGATAAGATAGTACAGTTACTTATTGAAAAAGGATGTGATGTTACCCAGACTAATGGTATGGGGAAAACTCCTTTGACCATTGCTTGTGAGGGAGGAAATGATACAATAGTTCAGTTACTTATTGACAAAGGATGTGATGGTACCCAGGCTGGTGGTATGGGGGGTAACACCTTTGACAGCTGCTTGTGAGGGAGGAAATGATAAAATAGTTCAGTTACTTTTTGACAAAGGATGTAATGTTACACAGGCTGGTGGTATGGGGGAAATACCTTTGACAGCTCCTAGTCGGGGTGGAAATAATAAAATAGTTCAGTTACTTATTGACAAAGGATGTGATGTTATCCAGAATGATGGCTCGAAACAAACACTTATAACAGCTGCTTGTCGGGGAGGAAATGAGAAGATAATCCAGTTACTTAATGACAAAGGAAGTGGTGTTACCCAGGCTGATTGTACAGAACATACACCCATATTAATTGCTTGTCGGCGAGGAAGAGATAAGAAAGTCCAGTTCCTTATTGACAAAGGATGTGGTGTAACCCAGACTGATGGTATGGAGGAGACACCTTTGACAGCTGCCTGTGAAGGAGGAAATTATAAAATTGTCAAGTTACTTATTGACAACGGATGTGATGTTAACCAGTGTAATGGTTCAGGAAACACACCGATGACAGCTGCTTGTATGTTAGCAAATGTGAAAATAGTCCAGTTACTTATTGACAAAAGATGTGATGTGAATCAGGCAGATGGTGCGGAACATACACCCATGACAGCTGCATGTCAGGGAGGAAATGAGAAGATAGTCCAGCTATTTATTGACAAAGGATGTGATATTACCCAGGCTAATGGTTCGAAATATACATCTATGACAGCTGCTTGTCGGGGAGGAAATGAGAGGATAGTACAGTTACTTATTGACAAAGGATGTGATGTTATCCAGGCTAGTGGTTCGAAACATACACCTATGACAGCTGCTTGTCGAGAAGGAAATGAGAAGATATTTCTTTATTTATTGACAACGGGTGTGATTTTACCCAGGCTGATGATGCGGAACAAATACTAATAACAACTGCTTGTCGGGGAGGAAATGAAAATATGGTCCAGTTACTTATTGACAAAGGATGTGATGTTACCCAGGCTGATGGTACGGAACGTACACCAATGACAGCTGCTTGTAGGGGTGAAATGAGAAGATAGTACATGTACTTATTGACAAAGGATGTTATATTACTTAGGTTGATTGTTCGAAACATACACCTATGACAGCTGCTTGTCGGGGAGGAAATGAGAAGATAGTCCAGTTAATTATTAACAAAGGATGTGATGTTACCCAGGCTGATGGTATGGGACAGACACCTATGACAACTGCTTGTCGGGGAGGATATGAGAAGATAGTACAGTTACTTATTGACAAAGGATGTGATATTACCCAGGCTGATGGTGCGGAACGCACACCAATGACAGCTGCTTGTCGGGAAGGCAATGCGAAAGTAGTACAATTACTTATTGACAAAGGATGTTAATTTTACCAAATTGATAATATGGGACATACACCTTTAACAGCTGCTTGTGTGGAAGGTAGAAACAACTTAGTACAATTACTTATACAAACAGAATGTGATACCAACCAGGTAAATGGTAATGGGGATACACCCTTGAAAGTAGCTTGTAGAGGAGGAAATGAAAATATTGTACAGTTTCTTCTCGACAAAGGATGTGATGTGGAAGAGAAACATTTAATGGCTGCTTATAACAGAGGAAATGATAAAATAGTACAGTTACTTAAATAAAATATATATGATCTTGTACAGGTTGGTGGTATGATCAAACAACCCGGACAGCTGAAGAGATGAAAAATAAATTGCAATAATGACAAAGGAAGTGATGCTAACCAGGCTATAAAGAGGATGAATCATTTCTACAAATAAGAAGATAAAGCAGATTAATGAAAAAGCTTATATCATGAAAACTAAAAAGTAACCAAAACACAAAAAAAATATCAGACGTATAAATTGATAACTTTCAAAACCTATTGAACTGTAATATAGCACTGTGTAAAGAATGTCTAATAAAAAGTTAACTTACTTTTTTACTTAAGCTATTGGTTCCGTCGGGGAGAATAGGCAATTTGACGAACTTTCTCCAACTAACTCGATTCTGTGTCGCTGCGTCAGGTGTTTCTTTGTCGTCCTCTGTTTCATTTCCCCTGAGAGTTCCACTTAAATGCATACCTTGAGCAACACGATGGGTGCCACATGTGGTGCAGAATCTGCGTATCCTTCCGGGGCAAATAATATCACCCCACTCCAGTTTTTGTCGGGTTCTGTGTTGCTTAGTCTGTAGTTTATTTGCTGTGTCTTGTGTACTATTCTGTTGATTTTCCCGTTTGAATGGGTTTACATAAGTAATTTTTGGGCCCTTAATAGCCTGTTGTTTGGAGTGAGCAAAGGCTCCGTGTTCCAGATCGTCCCTTGACCTATAATGGTTTACTTCTATGAAATGTGACTTGGATGGAGAGTTGTCTCATTGGCACTCAAATGACATTTTTCTATATCTATTATTTTTTTGTTTGTCTTTTTCTTTTTAAGCCATTTCATTGTCGATTTATTTTCGATCTATGAGTTTCACTGTTTCACTGGTATCTTTCGTCCCTCTTTTGTAATGATGCTGGTTGATTTTTGCAGTAGCCTATCCTTACCCATTTACTTTTGTTGATTTGGGTGTCAAAAGGTACATAATCAGCTATTTTCCATAGGTCTTCGTTTCTTACTTTGTAGAACCATCTTATGTTGATGATTCTCCTTAGGCATAGTCGATGAATCTTTTGATTTTAACCCACATTATTTTAGTTGTTCTCTGTGTTTGTTATCCGTTCAAGAGCTCTGATTTTACGTTTGAGTTGAACACTTTCATTTTTTTACGCATTGGATTCAAGAATGTGTAAGTGCAAACGTATTCTACTTCCAAAGTTAGAAGAGGTTTGGTGTTGTCAAAAATGTTTAACCCCCCATATGCATGTTTGGTATGTGCCTGATACATATAAAATAATAAATGGCAAAATCAGTATCGCATGCTGTATCAACATGATATTGGTCGAGTGGTGATACAACATGTGATACATGTATTTATCATATATTTTAACAGAATCAGATTCATGGAATAACCGGTGTTTTTTAAATCTCCCAAAATTTAAACAAGAAAAGGAACTTATGATTTTCTTGTATTTTTTTACATGTTCTATATTTGCTGAATATCCACATCGTAATGTCCCCTATACCTTATTACATTCTCAATACACTTTTAAGACCATGTATCTAAATAATTAACAAAGTAAACGATACTGTCCTATCATTTCAACTACATGTTTTAATTTAAAAAAATCAAAAAAATATTACCAAGTACCAACATGACCGATTTATATTAAACTAGTTGAAATGATAGGACATTTTTTTAGTCGGGTCAGCACTGGACGTCTTAGATCAAACGTTGACGTCACGCCAGGTATGCGATACGGGTTTTGCTATGCGATACGGGGTATGCGATACGGGGTATGCGATACGGGTTTATCTATGCGATACGGGTTTATCTATGCGATACGGGTTTATCTATGCGATACGGGGTATGCGATACAGGGTAGGTGATACTGTAATGCCGACATTCCCCCCTTTTTATAGTTAACCTATGTCTGTATAGTTTCTTGAAATTATTGAGGATAAAACTATAGATGTTAGTGAGATGTCTACTGTTACAAGTAGTGTAAGACTTGTCATTTGTTATTTTGGCTGTTGTTTTCATGATACGACAGATTTGTGTATGTTAGTTTGTTAAGAAGTTTCAGTTCACGTACTGATTCCGTATTTTCGCGGTAGTTACCTTATTATACTATAAACTCAAATAAGACTGTTCTAATGATCTACTTATAAATTTAATGTCGAAACCCATCTTTATTGATGAAGATCAATCATTGTTTACAAACAGTATCAACATTACGGGAGTTTCCCTAATATGATCCATGGTTGCCGATTGGTAAACAATATGTAACAAGCTCTGTCATTGGTCAGTCGAAAGTATAAATACCAAAACAACAACAGAAACCACAGAGTGTTGGGTTGACAATGAATGGATAGTGACAAACTTTAATAGAAGCTGGAATATGTCTGAGAAATACAGACAAGCGTTGAAAGTTAACTTTGTTTTAATTTAAGATTGTCGGTGCCGGTGACGGTGCTAGATACGGGTGCCGGTGACGGTGCTAAATACGGGTGACGGTGACGGTGACAAATACAGTCACCGGTCACGGTCACGGTGCTAAATACTGGTGACGGTGACGGTGCTAAATACGGTTACCGGTGACGGTGACAGTGTCGGTGACAGTGTACATTAAGAGTTATGTTGGCGGTTTTGACATGATTAATATGTCATTTAATGTGTTATACTTAGTTATTGTCTTCTTAGTTCTATAATGAAGAAAGGTGTTTTAATCCTTTAATTGAGATTATAGAAAGATACAAAATAAGTGACAACCTTGTTACTTGACTGTTGAAGTATATGTACTAGTTGTGTGTGTCTATGTAAGACCAACCTTAACCGGGAACCTGACCAGACCAGTGACGGATCCTGCAAGACCCATTCTCTCCGGCGTGGATTATTTTTGATATTAATAAAATATGAAACTTTATTTTATTCAGATATTTTATTTCATAACTGAGAACTATATATAAATACAAGTATACGTTTTCCCTTTCTGTACGTGTTTTGGTCCGACGGTTAATAGTGGACGTCGAACCTTACACTTTATAGATCCTTTAAATCCCTTTTTATTTGTGACCCTGTGTTCTCTGGTGGCCGACTCTAGCACCAGGGAGGTGGCGTTACAATTTGGTGGCAGCGGTGGGATTGATTTATAGAGTCTGTTAGTGTTTGTACTTTAAGCAAATTAATTATATAAAATGGAAGATTCAAATGTCGTTACTTTTGGTCCACATCTCCATGAGATTGGTGATGAAGCTGATGCAACTATGCATGACAATTTATTAGAGAAACAAAGTTCTGAAATTTATAGAACAACGGAGAGAATGCTGGCAGAGGCACGTTCAGAAATGAAACTTCGGATGGACAAATGTTTTTCCGATTTTTCAAAGGATATGAATCAGTTGTTTGCAAAATTTGAAGGGCAAGCTATGGAAAGTAGGTCCACTCAAATTTTGGGAAGGGGAGTAGAAACTCCAGCAAGTAGTCTAGAACACATAACTCGGCAAGACAGTACTGATAAAAATAACAGTCATATTCCAAATATCCGACGGTCGAAATCGGATATTTCTTGCAAAATAAAACCACAAATATATGACGGCTCGGATGATTTAGAGGAGCATTTCGTCGTTAGGAAAACGGAAAAATGTTCAGTCAGGAGCGAGAATGATTTCTCGACACTGTGAATACTATTATTTTAATATTGTGTTGTGCCATCAAAACAGTTGTTTTGTTTTGGCTACTCTAGATGTATATATGCAATTAAAAGTTCGTACGCTCGTTCTAGTCTGGGCTAGTTTATTTAAATTGTTATTGTGAAGACCGAATTGTTTTGGACAATTATTATACCGAAACAGATGTTTTATGTATAGATGTCATGTTGATTTCCTTTCACAAAGTATTGTTTAATAATTAAAGATGATGTTGTCCTTTGTCTAAAAATCAGAGGCAATGCCTCTTGCTGTAGAATCTCCGTAGCAGAGATTGTAGAAGTTCCGCTCTAGATATAAATGATTAATAAAGGCAAAAACTACAGTGGCGCCAAACACTATATATATTTTTATAATTTGTTTAGAACTTATGAACACGTTAAGTGAATAAACTGATCTGTACTGGTCATTTCTGAGGCAGAAATTAAAACAAAATAGAAGGTCAACTGATAATTTGGTTAGAAACTCTGGTTGTAAGTAGTGCTTTATACAATTGTTGAGCACACTAGCATGATGCAAAATATTATAACGATCTTAGTCGGTAGCCCTATCAAGAGAATGTTCTCAAAACTCGTATTATGAGTAAAATGTGAAAAATAATAATAGTGTAAGAGTATGTAGAGTTGAGCTAGATGATAAAAGCTCAATGCATGACAAGAATGTCTCAGTTAAATACTGATATGTAGATATTTTGGCTTGGCCAGTCAAATGTATACCTTGAATGTATGATTCTTGAGAATTGAGCAATAAGAATTTAGTAGACATTTGATCTGAAGATAACGAGAGGTACACAACGAGGCACCTTCCGAAAGAAAGGCTGCGTGTACATGTCATATTTTCCAGATCAGATAGTAAAGTTGTAATTGATTGCTCAAAAGATATAGACACAGGTTTGACCTAATTTCTGGTCAGTGCCTATGGAGCAAAGCTTGACAAAAGCGGGTTCGCTTAAATATCTTTACAATGTTTGCAAGCCCGAATATTAGTACATGTATAAAAGAGAGAAATAGTCTAGGCAATGTAAAATAATGTTGTCAAAAACTGGAAAAATAAATAGTAAAGAATAATAAATTGATAGAAAGAGAAATTTGCTCAATAGAGATAAACACCAGTGACCAGATTATTGGTCGATGTTTATGGAGTAAAGTTTAGTAAAAGCGGGTTTGCTTAAATATCTTTACAATATTTGCAAGCCAGAATGTATAATTTAAAGTGAAATAGGTATATGTAATACAAAATAGGGCTGTATAGGAAACTAAGAGAAAAAGAAAGTAATAATTATTTAGGGATAGATAGAAACGACAGATTTGTTCAATAGAGATAGACACATGAGTGACCTAACTTCTGGTCAGTGTTTATGGAGCCATGAATGATCAAATGGTTTTGCTGGTGAAACATTTTACAATGTTTGCAAGCCTAAGTATCAGAAGTAAAGGAAAAACCTGAAACCAGAGTGGACAGAAATCAAAGTACAAAAGTTCTTTAAGTGTAGGTTGTTGACATGAATGAATTTATTCGTGTAATTCTTTTTGTATGTTCGTCAGCTTAAGAAAAATAATAATAATGAATTGGATTCTATTTTAATTAAACCTTACAAACGAATGTATTTGGGGACCAAATCCTTAAAGGTGGGGGCAATGTAATGCCGACATTCCCCCCTTTTTATAGTTAACCTATGTCTGTATAGTTTCTTGAAATTATTGAGGATAAAACTATAGATGTTAGTGAGATGTCTAATGTTACAAGTAGTGTAAGACTTGTTATTTGTTATTTTGGCTGTTGTTTTCATGATACGACAGATTTGTGTATGTTAGTTTGTTAAGAAGTTTCAGTTCACGTACTGATTCCGTATTTTCGCGGTAGTTACCTTATTATACTATAAACTCAAATAAGACTGTTCTAATGATCTACTTATAAATTTAATGTCGAAACCCATCTTTATTGATGAAGATCAATCATTGTTTACAAACAGTATCAACATTACGGGAGTTTCCCTAATATGATCCATGGTTGCCGATTGGTAAACAATATGTAACAAGCTCTGTCATTGGTCAGTCGAAAGTATAAATACCAAAACAACAACAGAAACCACAGAGTGTTGGGTTGACAATGAATGGATAGTGACAAACTTTAATAGAAGCTGGAATATGTCTGAGAAATACAGACAAGCGTTGAAAGTTAACTTTGTTTTAATTTAAGATTGTCGGTGCCGGTGACGGTGCTAGATACGGGTGCCGGTGACGGTGCTAAATACGGGTGACGGTGACGGTGACAAATACAGTCACCGGTCACGGTCACGGTGCTAAATACTGGTGACGGTGACGGTGCTAAATACGGTTACCGGTGACGGTGACAGTGTCGGTGACAGTGTACATTAAGAGTTATGTTGGCGGTTTTGACATGATTAATATGTCATTTAATGTGTTATACTTAGTTATTGTCTTCTTAGTTCTATAATGAAGAAAGGTGTTTTAATCCTTTAATTGAGATTATAGAAAGATACAAAATAAGTGACAACCTTGTTACTTGACTGTTGAAGTATATGTACTAGTTGTGTGTGTCTATGTAAGACCAACCTTAACCGGGAACCTGACCAGACCAGTGACGGATCCTGCAAGACCCATTCTCTCCGGCGTGGATTATTTTTGATATTAATAAAATATGAAACTTTATTTTATTCAGATATTTTATTTCATAACTGAGAACTATATATAAATACAAGTATACGTTTTCCCTTTCTGTAACGTGTTTTGGTCCGACGGTTAATAGTGGACGTCGAACCTTACACTTTATAGATCCTTTAAATCCCTTTTTATTTGTGACTCTGTGTTCTCTGGTGGCCGACTCTAGCACCAGGGAGGTGGCGTTACAATACTGACTTGGAAAATGAACCTTTATCAGATATGAATAAGATATACAAATTTACTGTATTCTGTACTAAATATATGATAAAAGTAAAGAAATGTCTGTCATATTTGAATTGTTTTTCGTAGATGATGCTTTAAATTTTCCCAATTGAATTGTTTCGTATTTTCATTTTGTAGCCGACTCATTATTGAAGGCCGTATGGCCATGATGGCTGCCTATCGTTGCTTTCGCCCGCTTCATTTGAACTTTGGTTGTCTCATTGACAATAATACCAAATCTTCTTATTCAAAATAGTAGACCATACGACAAAATGTGACAACAGGGACGCAACATAACAAGTCAATTTAGATTTGATGAAGAATAAATGACTATTTTGATGCTGAAAAAAGGAGAAATATATTCTTCATTCGCATCTATCTTGGATTTACTTACCATCCAAACATATTGAATAAAGTGCTAAATAATTGAACCTTATCAGAAAGGATTGAAATTTTTCATTTTAAAGTTTGTAAGAGGAGACCTTTCATATGTGCATTGGAGCGATATTATAAAAAATACATCTTGAATAGGAAACTCTATAACTTAGTAATATTTTGGGGGTAAAAATAAAGTGATAGATACAACACACCTTCACAATCTAAGTTAAAACATATATTTCACATTAGCACTGTGCATATGTTTTTTCACACATTGTCAAACAAAAATTGTTAAGGTGTATTAATATACACCACACAAAATCATCACAAACAAATAAAAACCAAAATCAACCGGGATTTTATTGTGATATTTTTTTTTCATTATCACAAATTTAGAGTAAGGCATTCAATATTGTAGATTTTTTTTCTTTGCATCACTGCACGTCGTTTGTCTTGAAAAGTACAGGAACATAACATTACAAGTAATAAATTGGATGAATCAAATGAAGGTTGTGTGTTTGTGCCTCCCGTTACTGTCTCTTATTGAGTGTTTATGTCGCAGTTTGTTCGTATTCGTTATCCTGTGTCATTTTAATTTTGTTCGACGTCCTGTAAAAAAGACGTTGCTTATAGAAAGATACTATTTTAATTTGTTAATTCAATTTTTTTAAGAGCAGTTTAAAGATTTAAAGTTGGAAATGCTAATATTCTTATATGAAAAAGGTCTGAAACACAGTTATCGTCCTTTGATAACGATTAATTTTCATTGATTGTCTGGAAGCTTAAAAAATGCACAACAAAATAACTGTTTTATCGGATTATGAGCTAAAAGTGCATCAGCCGTCATTCACTAGATCACCGGTTATGACCTACATGTATATACTCATATTCTATGTATGATAAATCAAAAAAATAAATCCAAATTACAAAAACTTTACCACTAACGATATAGTCGGATTTAGTCCATATGCAGGACCTACTGGAATGTTGTTGCATGTATTAAGTCAGGAATCTGATTTTCAGTAGTTGTCTTTTGTTCATATGGTTCCCCCTTTTTTATGGATTAGACCATTGGTTTTTCCTTTTGAATGGTTTAACACCAGTAATTTTAGGGGCCCTTTATAGCTTGCTGTTCGTTGTGAGCCAAGGCTCCGTGTTGGAGACCGTTCTTTGACCTATAATGGATAACTTTTAAAAATTGTATCTTGGATGGAGAGTTGTCTCATTGGCACTCATTCCACATCTTCTTATATTTATATAGAAATGCAAAATGCATTATTTCCTATTTTTTATCATAATGTGCTGTTTTCAACCAACCCCATTATTCCATCTAGATGTAAGTCAAGATGAGAGGACACAGAAAACCATAGGTTGAGTATAAAGAGCATAAAAGAAAAACAAAACAAACAAAACTCGATACTATTTTCTATCCTAATATTTACACTCAGCTGTTAAGTCCTATATATAACACTACGTGGGTGAGATGTAACATAAACGGAGCCAATTTTGATGCACCAGATGTGCGTCTTGACAAATAATACCATTTCAATTCAACTCTTAGTCTAAGCTAAGGTGCATTGAAAAAATCCAAAATCTAATACAAATTTTGAAAAGTAGATAAAAAAAAGACCTAAAGGAAAGCCAAATTTGCACAAACGATTATTTATCATACAATAGGAATAAGTGCTCCATTCCCTATTCTATATGTTGTTACTGGTGTATGTTTCTATAATCAATATTTTTCATTATTCAAGTTAAGGAAATGTTTTCAAAAAATGATTTTTATAAAGGGTACACCATGAACACTATTTCCAATTACGATATAATCTTTACTTACTTTTACCATTTTTTTTCACTAAATCTTCAACATAATTGTTTGTTTTCTTTTGCAGATCATGCTTACAGGTAAAATTGCTAAAGGAGAAACTGTTGTAAATACCCAAATCTTGCAAAAGATAACTCTTATCCTACTAGTTTGTCCTTTGGTTACACCATGGACTTAAGAAATGTTACATTTCCTTTTCGGTGAAATTTTTTATTATAAAAGCAACATACACCTCCTAAATCATTACAAAATGTTTGTATGTATCAAAATGCAATAAAAAGTGATAAACCATAATAACAAATGATATAAATAATAGTCCTATTTCAAGTCTGAAAGGATTTATAGTAAAAAATAACAGTTACATTTTTTAATTCTGGCTATCTTCAAGGGTTTAAGAAAACATTAAGGATGTTTTTATAACATTTCATACTATAAACTGTTTATGGATCATTTTCAAAAAATGTCGAATTTTCAGTACACCCATGCTATTTTTTTTTTTATATTTCTAATGGAAATTTCAGTTGTAATGGTTTAAATGAAAGCTTGTCGGATTTGTGATTCAGAACATTAATAATAAACACACCTTACATCTATTTTGATCAGATTAAACTGCATTTAAGTCCGATTTTGGGGGTATTTGTGTGCGTACATTGTCAGAAAAACACATTTCAAATGATTTTTATCCGATTTTCTGATCGCCTTGATATCTGCAAAAGGGACTTTTTAAGAACGTTAATTATAATTCTAACGAAAAATCGTAGCTTCTTTATCATTGTTTGTAAGAGATTATCTACAAACTAAATTCAATCAGCGTACAGGAGGTTCATGTCTATCCTGTTACCGCTACTTAAATCAGTCGTTAAATTATTCTCCCTATGAATATTTAATCAGTCAGTGTTGATTTCAAAAATGCAAAGTAATCTTTACATTTAAAACGCCTCGTTTCTTGAACGACAGTGTAGAGAAAAGAAATTTCAAGACATTTAGTGAAAAAAATAGATCTTACTTTTTTTCATGTCTATGCTGTTACCAACCATTTTGATTAATTACACTAACAGTATGGTTGTAAAAAGTGCAATAACGTGTTGGAAACCAAATTCACAATAGAAAATCATAATCACTACACCAAAGGGAGTAGTTATTTCACAACAACAATCAAAAACGAAGAAATTTGTCTATCCTGTTATGTCTATCCTGTTACTATGGTTGCTATGGTTACAGTAACAGGATAGACAATTATAGACAAAAACGTCGTTAATGTTTTTATCTTAACATGTTAGGTGGAAAACGAATGAAATATTTCATTGTTTGAACTCATCTTAAGGTTATAACGTCTTAATCTTCCCAATTAAGCATTTGCAGGTGCAATACTGATATCGGTAACAGGATAGACAAACAGGTAACAGGATAGACTTTTATATAGTGATATATCAGAAACGTACGTTCCTGTTACCAACGAAATAAAGAGAAAAGTTAATTAACTTATGAGGGATTTACTTGATGTTGGGTTTATTTGACAGGGTGAAAAAAGGCCGAACAATATAAATTGCTATCTTAGACTTGCATTACTGGTGGTAATTTTTACAACCTTTGAAAACCAATTTTTAGAGCCATTTTTCAGTACAACCTAGAAAATTGGCAAATAATCTATTATTTTACAGAATGAATATATATAGAAGTTAATTCTCTTGAAAACCATCTAATTGGTAACGTAAAACAAGCTTAACATTTTATCTAAACCTTTTCTTAATAACCCAAAATTTCTTTTGAAAATGGTAACAGGATAGACAAGATATTGTACCACCGATCAAAAAATGTTTCAAGATATTCTTGTATGACATCATCAAGATTGCATCTTTTAATATGTTGTTCTTAAAGTACTGTTTGTTTTGATTTGCTTATGTAGAGGGTTGTTTGAATAAGTAACTTTTAATAAATTTTTCAATTTCAAAATTCGATATTTTTTTTAAATGACCCATATTGTGTATCACAAAAAATTCATATCTAACATATGCAAGTGTTATTTTGATATATTTTCATGTCCGTGACTTAAAAAGACCAAATAACATAGTTTTAATGACCCTTATACAAACAAACAAAAAATGGAATTGCCGTTAGTGTCCTGATGAAGGATTTATACTTAACAAAAAAAAAAGAAAGAAAAGAGAAACAAATGATCCGAATCCGGAACATTTTTGGTCGGTTTTAGAAGAATTAAATTCAATTTGTAAAAAGAAATTTAATGAAAACAGCTGGGAAAATATTTGGCCAACTTTCTTTATGATGATGATACCTGTGCATTGTACCACAGAAGTACTAAGATAAGAGACAATCACAGAAGAGTTTTATCCAAAGAAGAAATGATAGCTGAAACTTACGTTAACCATACAATTGATCACCGTAAAAGTGACGCTGTGTATGAAACACTTAGAAAGTCATATTTTCCCGTAGTTCGGGAAAATACAAGATTACTGTTCAAGCAACATTTAAAATGTTCCCAATGCCTAGCAGCGGTTGATCTACCAAAGACACAAATAATCAGAAGACCTATACCAGCTACCTATTCAAATATTAGGTGGCAAATGGATCTGAAGAAAATGCCCCCTTGCAAAGGTTATAAATGTATGCAACATATTTGACTGATATTAAACAGAAGACGGCAAAAGAAGTCTCGGAATTGCTATTAAAATTCATCTACATATTTGGCCCACCTCGGATTCTCCAAACTGATAACGGCAAGACATTTAATAATGCTAATCTTTGTGCCGTATTTTTTTAGTTAAAGACAAGAAAAATTAATGGTCGTCCGTACCATCCCCAATCACAAGGTTAGTTAAAAAAAACTTAATTGTACTGCAATAATAAATAATAATTTAGTTTCACTTATTTATTACAAAAGAAATAGAAATACAATTATATTTTGCCTTTACATTTCATTTACAGGACTGGTGTACTTCTTAAACAAGCTTTTTTAACACTATTTTAATACCTTTACGTAGACAAACAACAAACCAATAAATCACTTAGCCTGAAAATTACTCCCATAACTTAAACCTTAAGTTATTTAAATCTAAATCATTGCCTCTAAATTTTCAAAGAAATTGGCATAGTTTAAACGCGGACCGCAAAGAAAACCCAAACTAAACTGGTTCAGAAAAAGAAATGCCAGTTGCTCAAAATGGAAGCAGAGTAACAGGAGACTTTATTTGTACAAGCACAAATAAAGCAAAAATATTTGTCTACCCTTTATTTGTATAATAGTTACTTAATTCAGGATAAACAAACAATATATTTACATTGTTGGAAAATATAACATTTATGTGTAGTCGCTGCGAAACAGGAGAATAGCTTGGCGAGCCTTATGTTTTGTCTTGTTTTTAAAGCTTTATTATCTTCAAAATGCGATATTAATAAATATAGAATCTGCAAACTATTATAACACATTTTTACACAATAATTTTAGGACGTGTAGAAAGATTTAACAGGACAGTTGTGTCATACTTTAGAGCCCAATTTGTTGATACAAGAGATTGTCCAAGTTTACTAGGAGAATTCTATTATAAATACAACAACAGAGTTAACAAAGCTACTAAACCAATGACACCCCACCAAAGATTTTATAAGAGGCCAAATTTTTCAATGGCATTAGAAGAACAGGTAAACTATATAAACTTTTTTCATATTTCACGCACAATTATTGCAATGATAAAACCCCTCTTTAAATTATAGTAGTTTAAAAATTAAGTTATAAACAACGGTTATATCTAAACTTGTATATAACGTATCACCAAGTTTTAAGTTCATGTTTTAATAATAAGATAGAAGTAATTAGTTTTATTAATTCTTGTAATTTCTTTATGTTGACACAGTGCTTGTTAAACGTGCAGTAACAAATATTACATGCATATACACGACAATTACACGCAACCATTTGTTTATTCATACTAATTTTAATGAATCTATTGTACTGTTTATGTTTAGATTGCAAAGCGTAATTTAATTAAAGAGGAAAAAGAATTTCTAGAGATGGCTCACTTGGATGTTGAAAAAGATGAAGATGACAACAATAACTTGGCATTAAATGAAAACTTAAAATCAGTGAAAATACAGAAATTATAGATGCAGAACAGAGTAATATTGATCAGGTATAAAAATAGCTGTAATAATATTATAAATTATAAATAACGGAACTGGTAAATTAACATAATATGGGTTATCATTTGCAATGGTTTTGTTTTAATCTATTAATTACTTGATAGGTTACTATAATGTACCTGTGCATTTAAAAATATTTGACATCTGTAATGTCTTCATAGAAAGATAATGAAATTCAGCAATCTGGGATGATACATCATACCATCACTACGGACTCTGCAACAATGGGTGCATCAAATATAAATTTTGAGGTGAGTGCGAAAACCTTATTCTGTACAAATTTTGAGGTGAGTGCGAAAACCTTATTTTGTGTTTTAGTATAATTGTTAAATGTTCGGAATTCTTCGTGTTTTTCTATACAATAGAAGGTAAAATGTCTTTAAATTGTTATTTGGATGGAGAGTTGTCTCATTGGTACTCACACCACATCTTCCTATATCTAATAGAAGGTAAAATGTCTTGCCCATTACAATCTTTCTCTTTTAACATAAGATTAAGTAGATTTTTAATTTTCGTTCATTTAATTTCAGATCCAAGGGTTAAAATCCTTTCTAATTATAAAACCTAATTGAAAAAACATTTACATTGAAAATTTATAGATCAACAGTATTAAAAAGTGTGATTAATAAAGCCTCAGAAAATAAAGCTCGAGAAATTGCAAGAATGGATGCAGAAAATGATTACCAGGAATTTGTTGAGTCGATGTGGCACACAAAAATTACCAACATGATCAAAGAAAGTGAATTAGTAAGATACAGAATTGTTTATTCTAATTGTTTTTAAATTAAATCTTTTCATATAACTATAATTTAATTGTGATAAGGTGAAAAGGTATAATGATGGATAAAGTACTTATAATTTGATTACAATATACATCTTTGTGAATAATTATAAGTGTGTTTTTTGTTTACATTTTAGGTAATATCTGCAAATGAAACTATAACTAGCAATGAGCATACTATGCAGCCCGTAAATGGCGTAGAACATTTTGAGGTTAGTACTACTAATATGTTCACATTAAGTATTTGAATAACATTTCAAGTTTTCATTTAAAAAAAAGTTCAATTGTCCAAAACATTTTGTAAATATCATTATACTTTTAAAATGAATACCCAATTTTAATATTCAAATATTTTTGTCATTTTAGGTCAATAATACTGTACAGACTTATGACAGATTGAACTAGATGATACCATCACAAAAGCAACTCCAAATGTCTCAACCGCTGCAAGCACAAATTCTCAAATGATGCGCAATATAAGTTTACATCAAGTACGTAAATTTTTTCACTTTAAAAAAGTAGCTTTTAAAAATATTGTCTTACCACTTTCAACTTCAATGGTATTTTGAAACATAATGTACTTTTATTTTATCGCATGGTGATAGTTCCGGCTTTATGAGTTAAACGCTTTATACAAATTTAATGAAGGTAAAATGAGGTAAAATATTTAAAGAAATAAATTTTAATATTTCATATAAAACTACGTGAATCTTCTTTGTAATTGTAGAAAATAATTAATTCTTGTATAAAGCTTTTGTATAAAAAGATATAATTAGAAAGTCTATAATGTTATGTAACTTTTAATATATAAGTATTAGATGTGAAATTCTTCTTATTTGACACTTAGCGATATAAATAGGTTTGACAGCTTAAACTCTTGGAAGTATTTCCTTGAGCAAATATATTTAATTCTTTTCTATTGTTCACCCAGAATTCTATCTAACCAAATAATCGGATTTCCCTAATGGTCGTAAAAACAAAGTATTAAGTAATTAAATATAGTAACCCCAAATTATGTAAAAACGTAAATTAGATAAAAAGAGATCTAACCAATAGAAACTGTCCTTATAAAAATAAGTATTCTAAAAGTCATTTTAATTGGTGAATAAAACAAGTCCAACTAGCACGTGTTCTTAGGGTTTAAAATAGGAAACCCTAAGGAATCAAACATTGATTTACTCGTATGGTTGGACTCGAAATAAACATATATAGACATCTTTGTTTTATTCACCAGGTTCGTAAACTTATAATTTTTGTTAAATGAAAAGTTAAACGTAATCTTTGTAATGTTTTAAAGTAATAATTTTATAAGAGAAATCTATCTTTATTAAAGTTATCATAAAAATCATGATAAACTATTTTAATTAATTCATAAAGTATTTTGATAATCATTAATTCAATTTCATTTTAAAAATCAAACTCTTTTATTTCATATTTTTGTATTTGATTGATTTACTCGTATGGTTGGACTCGAAATAAACATATATAGACATCTTTGTTTTATTCACCAGAGCCTCGAAAGAACATGAACGACAGTCCCCCAAACTGTTGTAGTTAATAAAATAGAGAACATAGACATGTAAAACAGAAACCAACAACACATTAAACCCTTCAACGGGAAAGGGGAGGCAACTGCCTTAGTCTGCGCTTTCCCCCTCTTTCCCGCATAACACAAATGTAAATACGTAGTTATAATTTCTGCGTACTAAACGTTGATGTCATCTCTGTTATTTTGTTCATCATCATATAGATGTTTATGTGTGTGAAAATGCACTAACATTACTGAATTATTATATTTTTGTATAAAAAAGTGAGAATGAAAACATAAGAAGATGTTGTTTAATATTCACCATGGCATGACAACTATGTAACATAGACTAAATGATCAAAGAAGTTTACAAATATTGGTCATCGTACGGCCTTTGAAAATAAGCAAAACTTATACATATTTTTAGCTATATATAAAATGTCTCTAAATAACAAATCTACGTAAACAAAAACGAAAACACCAACGGCCTGTTATGTGTACAAATTATTAAAAACACTAAAAATAACCATTGGATTAACCCCATTTCCGTTACAGCCTTGATCGTAAACGTGGCACATGTGCTACCATAGAACTTTATCATTCCAGACCATCGCACTTTAGCGTGTTATACCATCGTACTTTAGCGTGACAAACACCATCGCACTTTAGCGTCTCATGCCATCGTACTTTAGCGTGACAAACACCATCGCACTTTAGCTTGTCATATACAATTCACTTTAGCTTGTCAAGGACCATCGCACTTTAGCGTTTCATCTTTTTAGACTTAAAAACAAACAACAATCGCACTTTAGCGACATACACCATCGCACTTTAGCGTAGACCATCGCACTTTAGCGTGACCATCGCACTTTAGAGTACCTTCGCAC
>CM034359.1:70444889-70531712 GCA_019925275.1 Mytilus edulis | reverse complement strand
TGCAGAACGCTTCCTCTTCAGTGAACTACGAGGACTGCATGGCACCTCTGGCACAGTGACATCCATTCCTATAAAATTGATTTGAGTATTATTGTTTACCATGTTAACCAAGCTTACTGCTTGTGTAATCGTTTGGTTTAAAGGGGGAAATTAAAAAGATCAAGCCTGATCGATTTAAAAATAAAAACCAACATCAAAAATAATCTAAATTTGAGCTTCGTATGGGATTTCTCTGATATGATCCGATCATCGCTCTTGTTATGTCAATATAATGTTATATAGTATTCATATTTAAAATCTCGTATTCGTATTCAAAAAAGAAGCGCCACTAAAATTAGGTCAATATGGCACGCAAGATGATATATCATATAGCCATAGGCATGAGGGGGAGGACAAGGGGGTACCCTTCTCCCTTCTCCCACCCCTCTTTTTCTTTCTCCTACCCCCATTCTCCTTTCTCCCATTAGAATAAAACATCTCCTTTTTGAGATATTTTTTCTTGAAATATTAGATCATTTTTTAAAAGGAGAGATATTTTATTTTTTCTCCTTTCTCCCAGCCTTCCTCTCCTTTCTCCTACCCCCTTTCTCCCTGTCTCCCTTACCCCTGTCCTCCCCCTCAGGCATAGGAACTCAAAATTTGGTATCTTAAAAATCCAATAAGAACGTTCATCTTCTGAGTACATTCAATATCAAATCAAAACAACCTTACCAAAGGCACAAATCTGACAATGGTACACTCATCCAACACCAAGACTCCACTTTTCAATTTTTCAGAAGCGTCTTATTTAAGCTAAAAATAGAATGGGATTTTTTTTTCTTTAAATAACTACATATACTTGGAACTTCCGGAAGAAATTGGTGTGGTGTGTGTAGCTGCGGAACCGTAGCTCTTAGGTCCTTATGTTATTTTTTGACTATTTGCGGACCATAGAGCTACGGATTTTTCCTATTTCAAAACGTTCGGAATTGCGACCCAGGTTCAGGTCGCACTTATTTCTCAAAAAAATATTGTTTATAATCCATGCAAAACTTGTCAATATATATAATTCGTTTCGTTAGATATTTTTCTAGGATATGACGTACCTATTTATGTTTGAATATTCATTTCCTTAACACTATTGTCTAATTATATCCATTTGTATACATTCTGTACATGTATACATTCTGTACTAATTTTAAGTGTTATAAAACTTGACCTGACCAACGTCGACTCTGCCCTGACTAATGTCCAGACCTGATTGATGTAGAAATTGTTAATACCTTTTTTGTTATTGAAAGAATTGACTTAATTAAATTCCCTTACCAAGGATATTCAAAATAAGAATTTTCAAACTAAGAATTTATGAAAAAAAAAATTGTTTGTAAATTTTTGAAATGTTAGAAAACTTGACCTGACCAAATTGATCTTTATCATGATGAATCAATGTCCTGACCGTTATAAAATTGCATTGCCAATAATTTTTTTCTTATTGAAAGGGATATAACCACACAGTTTTATATCACTGAGAAAGTATGTGATTAGAGATGCTGTAGATGCTAAGTAAATGCACCTTTTCTACATTTAATATGAGAGGATTATAAAGATGTACAGAATGCAATTAAGTCCATAGACAGTGACATGAATAATTAAAATTTAATCACACTTACATTAAATAAAATTAACACAAATTGGAGTGTTTTCTTACCTATATTTTACTTATTTATTTCACTCATTTTTTGTTGTTAAGTTAATGAGGGATTAAACATGTCAAATAACATGAATAAGGACAGGAAATGGGCTTCTTTTGATTTCAATATATTGTTTTTACAAGCTTTCAACCTAGAATTATGTTAGAATCACACAGAAATATAAAAACTTACAATAAACATAATTTTATTATGTCACTGTCTTTTGGCTTTCTTATACACATATATTACGAATAATAAAAAGTGCATCTAAGTTCTTTCTGAACTATGTTTAAAAAAAAGGAAATATCAATATAATTTAAAGAATTAAGTCTATTCTGTCTTTAGAGAGAGAGAAAAAAAAACAGTTATATATAATATTTGTCTTTTCTTCATCAATCAGGACATTGCAGGACAAGGTAAATATTGGTCAGGTCAAGTTTAAAATATTTTTATTTTACATGCTTATACTAACTGTTGTAATCTTCCCTCATACCAAACTTGGTAATATCCCAACAATTAACAAAAAGGTTATTGGCATTTTTATAACGGTCAGGACAGTCATCATGACAAAGATCAAGTTGGTCAGGTCAAGTTTTTTTAAATTTCAAAAATTAAAAAACATTTTTCTCTCATAAAGTCCTATAATTAATGCTATCATCTTCCTTGGTAAGGAACTTAAGTCATTTTTTTTCAATAATAAAAAGTTATTAACATTTTCTGCATCGGTCATGACATTAGTCAGAGCAGAGTCGACGTTGGTCAGGTCGAGTTTTTAACTCTTTAAATTATTATTTTTTACATCGTTTTCTTGTATCTATATATTTAGTATTATAATTTTTGACATTAAATTTGAAATCGGTCCTTTTAGGAATAAAAAAAGTTATATGCATTTTACATCGGTTAGGACATTAGTCATGGGAAAGACGTAGTTGGTCAGGTCAAGTTTTCTAACTCTTGAAAATATTTTTTTTCTTTTTTTTTCTTATATTTTTGTATTAAATGTTTTTATCTTCCTTGGTATCGAATTTGAAGTCTATCCTGTCAATAATAAAACATTTTTTTAGCTGTTTCATATCGGTCAGGACATAAGTAGTTTCAAAGTCAAGTTGGTCAGGTCAAGTTTTCTAACTCTTATAAATATTTTTTTTTATTTTTTTAAATTTTATTTATTAAATATAAGTTCTCATCTTGCTTGATTCCAAATTTCATGTAAATCCATCCAATAATAAAAGAGTATTAGGCATTTTCATTTCTGTCAGGACACTGTCAGGACATTGTCAGGACATTGTCAGGACATTAGTGTAACCCCGTGCACCCTCACCAAATATACTTTTATCTGTGTGTGTTTGTGCTTACGCTTGACATTTATTTAAACCTAACTTGCTGTCTGCATTTGTGTTTTCCATATATATACTTGTATACCTGTGTTATCAATTGCTAATGACGGATAAAAAGCTTCTTAAATATTTGAAAAAAAGCTTTGAGCCACCCAACGGCGAACAAATACTCACCCCAGTGGTTCTCACAGATAGTAAGGGGAAATATCTACAAGCACAGTGTAGTTTACCCATTGAAAACAGTATCAGATGGTGGGATAAATCTGGCCGTAACTCAAAACAAGGTCTAAAGTGGTTACGTGATAATTTGGAAACAGAAATTGCACTAATAGGCAATATTTCACTCTATATTTGGGTTGGCACTTGCGACCTCACTGAATACAATCATCCTTATATAAAGCTGAGACAAGAGCCTGAAGAAATTGTTCAATCTGTGATAAATAATTTTCAGAAAATTGCTGAAATTCTCAAGAATTACCCAGCTTGTAAATTAACTTTTTTTTGAAATATCACCCTACTCAATATATGAATGGAATTCTCGTCGTTCACATCCGGACATTAAACAATTTATTGATCAGGACATCACTCTTGTTAAACATATCCTTCAGATTAATGATCACATCAGATATATAAACAACACATTGGAAACAAGAACTCCAGGATTTTCAATTGATTTATTTCACCCTGTCAATACCTCAAAAAAAGAATCAAGCCGGAAGGCAGTTGATCAATATAATTTCAGTCTTAACAAAGACGGGATCCACCCAGATATCAATCTAGCTCGAGTTTGGCTCAGGAAAATAGCGCATAAAGTCAAGAACGACTGTTGGTAGGCTGTTGGCTAGCGGTCAGGGTGGGACCTTCCACAGGTACCGTTGACACAGTATAGCTAGGCTAGGGTGGGACCTTCCACAGTGTCTAGTTATCTGTGTTGCAACAGTCCTGCCATACAGGGTTCTTTGGTAATATAAAACTGGGCATACAACGTAACGAACAACAATAATGGATCTAGTAAGAAAATCTTTGAGAAAAACCAAAAGTGACAGTAAAATTTCGTGTACAAATCAATATGAGAATAACTACACACTAAATATTGAGAAATCATTAAAGAAAAAATTAGAATCAACCAAAAGAACAGAAATTGAATATGAAAATACAAAGGGTGGTATAACGTCTAAATTAGATGCAGTTTCCTTTGAACTCTTTATACATGCCTGTGAAAAATTCTACGGGGAATCCAATCTACATGAATTTACCAAAACAACTGCTACTGATAGACAGAGCAACAATGTTCAGTATACTTTCCATATAAAGACAAAAGATTCAGACCCGTTCAATTATACCATTAATGCATACCTTACAAAATGCTCATTATTGATTAATGGGAGAAATACACAACATTTCATAAACAATGATGTGATACATATTCATAAGATTATGTCAAACACAACAATTCAAGGAGCAAAAGTGAATGTTGAACTTTTGAACAAAAATTTAGCCTCAAAATTAGAGTCAGCATTAGAGTCCATTGATCATTCTAAATCATCTTTAGAACCAACATCAGCCATATCTAACCCCCATAAAGCTGTTGAAAAATGTCACAAATGCAATAGAATTTGCAAATCTAGAGCTGTACTATGTCAATTTGGCCATTGGGTGCATTATTCGTGCGACAAACTTTCGGAAAAAGATATACAAACCATTGAGAAAGATGAACAAAACTACATCTGTAAAAAATGTTCCAATTTATCACTCAAATCACCATCCAGATGTATAACTTTACCAAATAGTTCAGAAATTATCAGAAATAAAAGCATACTATCAACTGGAACCTCCACTTTAGCAAAAACTCTACTACTAGAAGAAATACAATGTAATGGTTGTGATGTCACTTTGGATAAAATAGAAAATAAATGTGTCAACTGTGATATGACATTTCATAATCAATGTTTAGATAAAACAACCGACCAATGTTTCTCATGTATTGGAATTGAGGACCAAGATACCGTCATAAACTCAGTAAATTATCATCAAACTGTAGTGAAACAAACATCTCACAATCTTCAAAATTTAGACATCAACAATTCTGGTCCTACACCAAATTTGATAACATCTGTAAGCTCTGCCAAAAACACGGCCAATTTAGATAAACAGTCAGATCATAACACTGTCAACACTCAAAATGAAATACAAACATCAAGTAAGATGAAAGAATTAAGAACTCTAGAACTAAAATTGAAAAAGAAAGAGGAGCAATTAAAAATAAAGGAAGCAATGCTCAACGAAGATATGAAAGAAAAAACAAAGATTATGGATAGATTACATAAAGCTGAAATAAGAAACATTGAGCTCGAAAATACAATCAAAACTTTACAGACTAGAATTGAGCAAATACCTATAAATTCAGTAGTAAACAACTCTTATCCAACAAATTCTCAATCTAAAATTAAAGAGGAGGAAGATGAACTGATTATTGGCATGAGAAAAAGGGTCACAAAATTTGTACTTAATAAAATCGACAAAGAATTGAACAAATTAGAATCAAACAATGATCATTCAGAACACAATACTGAAACGAGTTCTAATCCTCAATACAATTATGAAAGACAAAACTACTCTGATAATTATTGGAATTACAACAATGGCTATTCAGGACAGTATAGAGATACTCAACCTTATTATAACTATAATTGGCAACAAGGACACAATGAAGACTCTTCGTCGTACCAAAATACAGAGATTACTCACAACATCTGTACAGACAATCTTATTGAGATACAACCTACAAATGTTCACACGTCTACTATAAACTCAAAACCTGTGAATACTCAGCACACAACGTATTGTGACAAAAACAAGCTGCAACTTAGAGAAAGTGAATAGAAATTCTCAGAATAGTGAAAAGCATACAAACCAATCGCAAACTCAAAATTCTGAACATTATTTTTCTACCATTGGACAGCCACTATATTTTCATCCAACTCCTCAACAAACTCATTTTTTACAACTGGCCAGCCTCAACCCCAGCAGATACAAAGAACCGAACTTGTAAATAATGAGAAAGATGTAAATACTTGTACATATGAGACTCTGAATATTTTAGATTTTAATTGTAAAAATATCTTAACCTGTGGCCCGTTTTTTAAAGAAACAGAAAGTGATGTTGACATTTTTCTTTTACAAGAACATTGGTTATTTGATTGCCAGTTACCCCTACTTAATGAAATCAATGATAAATTTACTGGAGTTGGCAAAGCTGTTGATACATTGGACCCAATTCCCCCTATTCAAATGGATAGAGGCTATGGTGGCACTGCTATTTTATGGAAAAAAGAATTAGACACTCTTATAACACCTTTAACCATAGGAAATGAGAGGATACAAGGAATTGAAATATCTGGTGAACCCAATCTTATCATACTTTCTGTATATTTGCCTTGTAAAGGTACTTCTGACCATATAGATGAATTTCAAGACTGCATAGCTCTTCTAAATGAAATAGTCTGCACTTACAAACTTACTCATCAAATTATTATAGGTGGTGATCTTAATGAAGATATCATAAATGGTCCATCCTCACAAAGAAAGGCCTCCTTTACTGAATTTATGGAAGATCATTCTTTAGAAACAAAATTTACTGGCAGCACATTTATACACTCTAATGGCCATGATACAACAGCTATTGACTATTTTCTATACCAGAATTCATATAAACTTTCTGTTCTTGAAATCAAGAAACTAGACATAGGTGCTAATGTCTCAGACCATTATCCAATTAAAATGGTCCTTCAACATCGCCGTTATTTAATTCAGCAAAAATCACTGAATGATTTTTTAAAACCAAAGATTAACTGGGATAGAATTGATAAGGAAAAGTATGAAAACAACATCAACTCCAAACTCTCAAATAAGAACTCAGAAATCAAATCTGTTGAAGACATAACCAATGCATTTACTCAACTCAATGAAATCATTAAACAGTCTACTCAAGCTCTGATCCCAACTAGAAAAATTGGCAGGAAAAGACCAAAACTGCAAGTTATGAATGAAGAAATTAAAGTCGCTCTCAAAAACAAAAAGATTGCATTTTTTAAATGGAAAATTAATGGTAGACCGAAAGAGACTGATAATTTATATTTGAAAAATAAAAAACAAACAACACATGCTTTAAGAAAAGAATGTAGACTGGAAGTTGCTAAAAGAAGGCTATGTGAACGTCAAAAATTGGTTGATGCTAGAACAGCGGATCGTAAAATGTTCAACAAGATCATTAAAAATCAAAGTTTATTGACCAGTTAAATGTCGATGATGAGATATTTTATAATGAAGATATAATAGAGGGCTGGAGTACACATTTCCATCAACTGGCAAAGAAAATACCAAATCCTAATTATGACAATGAATATCTTGAGTTGATTGAAAATGAAACTAAAATTATAATAGACATTTGCAAACAGCGTTTCAAACATTGCCCAATAACAAACAAAGAAATGGAAAAAGCAATATCTGATTTAAATAGAAATAAAGCAGTTGACTACTTTGGCATTAATGCAGAAAACATCATACATGGTGGAAAACAACTTCAACAATATTTACAATTACTTTTTGATAAATCATTTGAATTTGGCTGCATATCTGACATTCTCAAAATTGGAATATTGTTCCCAGTATATAAGAATAAGGGTGATATTAAAAGTGCTAAAAACTACCGTGGTATTACCGTAACTCCAACATACTCCAAGCTTATAGAGAAAATAATCAAGATAAGGGAGAATCCAGTTATCCTGAAAAATCAGAATCCACTCCAAAGAGGATTTACAGAAAACACCACCCCTCTATTATGTGAACTTATGATCGAAGAGTTTGAACGTGAGAGCAGAGATTTAAAACTTCCAACATATATAGCTCTTTTAGATGGTAAATCTGCATTTGATGTAGTTGTTCATTCAAATTTAATACGGAGATTATATCAAGCCGGTATTTCAGACCAATCTATAATATTAATAGAGAGCTTATATAAAAATGCAACTTCATGCGTAAAATGGAGAAACAACACTTCACAGATCTTTGAGATAGAACAGGGTGTACGACAGGGTGGAGCCATTAGCGCTGATTTATATAAACTGTATGTTAATCCGCTATTGAATATTCTAAGTGGAACAGGACTGGGTGGACATATAGGTGACATTGGATGCTGTGCCCCAACTTGTGCTGATGATGTAGCCATAATTTCAAACAACCCTATGGAACTTCAAATGTTGATAGACATTGCTGCCAACTTCAGTAAGAGAGAGGGCTACACGTTGCAACCAACAAAAAGTGTAGTCATACCAATTAGTACCTCTACTAAATCTATTGAAATCGATGAAAACTATTGGAACATCAATACAAATCCGATGCCAGTTGTAGAACATTCCACACACATTGGAATACAAAAATGTCAAAACAATTCTGCAAAACTTACTGCTGAGGAGAACATGAAAAAGCAAGACGATCACTCTATAGTCTTATGGGTACAGGTCTACATGGAAAGAATGGTTTGGATCCTGGAACAGCTATAACGATCCTATATACTTATGTCATGCCTATTTTAACCTATGGCCTTGAAATCTTACTTCCATCTGGCCGTATTTTGGATTCTATACATCAATTCCATAAGAAAATGATAAAACAAATACTGTCATTAGCCAAAAATACAGCTGATCCTGCGGTATACATTTTAAGTGGATCTCTACCTATGGAGGCTGAACTACATCTCAAAGCATTATCTCTATACGGAAATATTACAAGAGCAGATAGATCTACCATTGAATGGAGACTAGCAGAAAGACAACTACATTTAAAGACAAACCAAAGTAATAGTTGGTTCATCCAAATCAAGAAAATATGTTTGAAATATGACATTTTGGACTGTCAGGATTTTTTAAATAACCCTTTAGGAAAATTGCAATGGAAAAGTTTAATCACCAAAAAAATACATACCTATTGGAATGACAAAATTAATAAAGAATCAGAGAAATACTCCAGCTTAAAATACATATCTGGTGAATATATGGCAAAAAGAATACATCCAATTCTTACAACAAATACATCAAATTGTAGAGACATAATCAAATTACCCATTAGGACCAGATTTGCAACTGGCAATTACATCTTACAGACAAATAGAGCAAAATTTAATCAAAATGATGTATCTGCCGTCTGCAGAGTTTGCGGTAAAGAGGATGAAACCATTTCACATTTTCTGATTTCATGTACACCTTTAGAAACTGAAAGAATGTCTCTCTTGAAATCTCTCCGAGAACAATATATCAAAGTGCTAGAACTACTAAACATTAATATGCATGATATAGATGTAGACTTCATCCATGTTATTATCAATCCATATCATCTAGTAAATTATTGTGGTACCTCTCTAACCAGTGAACTTTGTGCTTTTATTAACATCCATATAGAGCCTGCTTGTAGAACATTAATATATAAGCTTCATTTACACAGATACAAACTTTTAAATTTAGATCAGAAAAGATCTAGAAAAAATAATTTAAGATCATAGCCCTATTTAATGAAAAAAAAGGTTGTGTGTGGACTGCAAATCTCATATTTTCTATTAAGGACTCATTTTTAGATTTTATAGATGAGAACGTGTGTGATTTGTGTGTAAAGATATACCGACATTTGTAAATAGTGTACATCGTTATATATATTCTATTGGTGATTGGATATTGTAATTCACTACTGTATGACATTCTATTGGTGAAGGGATATATTGACTTCATACTGAAGGTGTGCCTATATTGGCAGAAAATATACAGATACAGATACAGATACAGATGGCTGCGTCCAGTACATTGTAAAAACTCGGCGTGGTTTTGCCCTTTTAGATGACTGACCAAGAAAAGGATGAGAGTTTTACCCTTTTATAAACACTCATAAGCATTAATATGTCAATATAGATAAATACCAGTGACAATTCGGCGTTATTTCTACATATAAAATGTCAAACTCCTCGTCTGCAGACGACGCAAATCAGCATGTCAGATAAATTTCCATTTGAGATACACAAGGATGAAATTGACATGTCAATCACCCCAATATTTAAGGATTATCCAAGAGAGTGTCTTCCAGAAAAATTTAAGAATCCCTCGGGTGCAAAAGCCAAGAAACTACAATACGAGATAATTGATCCAAACCTTTATGAGCCCCCCGCAAGAATGGTTGCATGTAGAATTAAGAGAAACAGGTTGGAGGCTTGGATACGTGCTCTTGGTATCTTATATTATGAACATTTTGGTAAAAAAGCTGAATTGTATCAAGTTGACTGGTACGATGATCCTCACCAGTGGGAGGGTGAAAGTATAAACAAAGCTATATGTATAAACCTTACCAATGATAAACAACTTGTATACAAGATTACATTATTTATAACTACTGGTGTGCTACAAGCTCAAGGACTTAGCAAAGACCTATTCACCACAAGGGACTTCCCAACATTGATAACACTAGTCAATTGTATTTGTGTACACAATCCTTCATTGATAGTCAACACGGATGTTGATTCTACATGTAAATCTTCAGACAAGAACTCAATCGAAGAATCTACAAGTGTAAAATCAGTTTTTAACTCAAATGCTAGTTCTGTAGACAATACATTAACAGATAACAATAACAAATCACATACAAGCATTCAAGCAAATGTTCCCACTTCTAATACATGTACAGAAACTACAATAGCCACACAGGCTAAGATTTCTATCGGATATGAAGATTTAGATAGGCTTCAGTCTACTTTTGTTGAAGCTTTAGCTGGTATCACCAAATCTCAAACGGCACTTATGATCACTTATAGTGCAAGCAGAAAAAAGCTTTTCCGATGTAATAAGATCAGCAATTACACCAGTTGTAGAAACAGTTAAAAAGCTACAAGAGCAGGTTAATAACAAACATCAATCAGATACAATTTTGCATAATGCCTCTACGTGTAATATAAAGGAACACAGCAACATGGAAAAACAATTCAATAAACTAGAACATCGCAAACCAAGTCCATAACCTTTCTATGGACAAACACAAAGCTGCAACAGATTGCGCTGAGCTTGATTCCAAATTTCGCATTGAAAATAATAAATTTGAAATAGCTAAAACTAGAATGGAACAGAAAATGGAGGATATCAATCATATTAATGATGATCTCAAGGTCAAATTGAACACCAAATGTAGTGAAATGATGAAAATTAGTGAAGAAAACAAACTTTTAAAAGAGAAAACTGACTCTCAATTTAATGAAATATTATCTCTCAAATCACAGCTATCGAGCATGTATTTACCTACACAGCAACAAAATGAGCAGCATTTTGCTAATGGGTCCTTCAACAATGAAGGCAAATCTAACAAACCTACAGCTCTATTTATTGGCACATCAAACACTGATAGGATTAATGAAAACAAACTCTCAACGGCAGTGGATATAACGAAAACCACAGCATATACTTTAGATGAAGCCTACGAGGTAATCTCAACCGCACAGTGTAGCCCTGATGTTGTTATCATACATTCACTAACTAACGACGTTAAAAACAACAACCCAAATGAATGCATGGACAAGCTACAAATGGTAGTAGAATCAATTTCTAGCAAATGGAAAGAAGCTAAAACCATAGTGTCACTAACTACTCCCCGCCTTGATAATCGCTTACATCGTCTTAATTCAGAAATCATTGATGGACTAGTAAAACGAAGATATCTAGACAATAAAGATGTATATGTTTCTGACAACTCAAACATGTGGCATGGGCAAGTCTCAATACAACAACTCTTAAATGAAGATAAATTTCACTTGTCAGAGAGGGGAACATCAATGTTGGCTTCTAACATTAAGAATGCATTACATACTGTCTTAGGTATTAAGGTACAACAAAGGAACAACAGATATTCCAGATCCACTGACCGTGCTCGTCAACAGTATCGGCCACAACATCGCCAATCATTTAACAATTATCATGATCATAATGAGCAAAATAGGGTCAAGTTCAAAAGAACAGGGTAAACCATGAAAATATACTTATTGTACTATCTTTTTATTTTTTCCTATAATAGAATCAGCAAGGTATTTGACTAACTCAGATAATAGCCAGCTAATTGATTTATATTTGTTCAAGTGTTATCTGTATATCTTTGAAAAATTAAAAGCTGATAAAAGGTAGTTAGTTACAACTGGTAACTTTTTTTTTTCTTTTTCTGGCAAGTAGCCAATTTGTCTCTGAGACTAATTTATTTTTTGTTTTTTTTGTTGTTGTTTATTTTATTTTTAAAAGTTTTTTTTGCTCATTGTTAGTAGCCTATTTTGTAACCAATTAAGAAACATTACTTGAAATAAGTGAATTAGGTGTCTAATTTAGATTTTTAAATATGGCTATACATGGTCGTTCTATTGTTAAGAACAATTTGAAAATATGTTACTAATAATCTTTATTGCAAAAAACATGAAACCCTGACGGGTTAAAATGTTACTGGAACATTGGTGGTATAAATACACATAATATGAATAAGTTAGAAGATCACCTTTTTGTACAAGAAATAAAAGAGTATGATGTGGTTATTTTAGCAGAAACACATATTGGATATGATGTTAACTTACATGTTGAAGGTTTTAATTATTTTCCTGTTTGTAGAAATATTTCAACCAATGGAAGATACTATGGTGGGTTAGGCATTTTTCGAAGGACATCTTTAAAAGATCATATCAAAATAATTCCTGGGTTGTCCAAAGATTTTCAGTGGATAAAATTTGAAAAACAGTTTTTCTGTCTTCAAAATGACATATACTTATGTGCAGCATATGTACCCCCTGCTAATTCATCTTATACTAAGAAGCTAGATTTTGATATAATTGATCAAATAGAAAAGGACATTGTTTCTTACAAAAGTAAAGGGGATATTTTGTTTTGTGGTGATTTAAACGCTCGCACCTCCACTGAAGAAGATTACATTGCACAAGATAGCTCCAGATATCTTCCATTGTTTGAATCTTATAAACCTGATAATCAAATTCGATTTAGAAAGAATTGTGATGAAACACTTGATAGTAGAGGGAAAGAGATTATTGATTTATGCATAAGCAATCAAATGCGAGTTGTAAATGGTAGATGCATGGGTGATTTACTTGGTCATTTTACTTGTTTTAATACACATGGCCAAAGCACTGTTGATTACCTTATAGCAAATGAAAGATTATTTAATCAGATACTTTATTTCAGAGTGTCGGAGTTTGTCTCAACATTCTCAGACTGTCATTGTAAAATATCATGGGAAATTTTGGCTAAATATCAAATAACAGAAACTCAGTCAAATAATTTTCATGCTGCCCCTGTTAATTTTAGATGGACTGAGGACTCCCCACTTAAATTTCAGCAAGCACTTTTATCACCGAAAAGAGAGGAATACGAATGTAAAAGAGGGACGAAAGATACCAAAGGGACAGTCAAACTCATAAATCTAAAACAAACTGACAACGCCATGGCTAAAAATAAAAAAGACAAACAGAAAAACAATAGTACACACGACACAACATAGAAAACTAAAGAATAAACAACACGAACCCCACCAAAAACTAGGGGTGATCTCAGGTGCTCCGGAAGGGTAAGCAGATCCTGCTCCACATGTGGCACCCGTCGTGTTGCTTAAGTGATTACAAATCCGGTAAATAGTCTAATTCGGTAGGTCATATTCATGAAAGGGAAGGGGATTGTAGTTACGACGTAAGGAACATATCCGATATCATTTGTGAAACGGTTATTCCATAACGGTCAACCAACTCGTGATGGCGTCCGTAAAATTTACGAAGGGATGATTTCAACTTCACCATTTGGAACTCTTGGTTTAATAGCTTCCTTGTGAGCAGCAAACCTCTATCAAGAAAATCATGATAGGAAATGCAAGCACGGGAATATCGTATCAATTGGGAGATATATACCCCGTATGCAGGTGCTGCTGGAATGTTGCTACTTAGAAATGGAAAGTTCACAATTGGAAAGCTGAAATCATCTCTTTTGTCGTAAAGTTTTGTTTTCAACCGACCCTCATTGTCAATTTCTAGATGTAAGTCAAGATATGAAGCCGACTTAACTGTATCTGTAGTATCCTTTATCTCTAGTTCGATTGGATAGATGCGTTCCACATAGTCACCAAATTTTGAATTGTTTAGTGAAAGAACATCATCTATATAGCGGAAAGTAGAGTTAAAGGATATTGCTAACTTCTTATCTTTCTTCCTAAGAAGTTCCTGCATGAAGTCAGCCTCATAATAATAAAGAAACAAGTCGGCGAGTAGAGGGGCACAGTTTGTTCCCATTGGAATGCCGACAGTCTGTTGAAAAACACGTCCTCCGAACGTAACAAATATGTTGTCAATCAAGAAATCAAGCATCTTGATAATATCAGTTTCAGAGAATTTTTTGTTTGAATCAGAGTGTAGATGGAGGCGTAAAATTTTTCGCTCCTCAGATAAGTCAATTATTTGCTATATATGATGTATAATTATGGATAATTCGTAGATGCTTCAATTTATGCTTAGTTGTGGGACCTTCCGCCCGGATAATTTATCTGATTTAATAATAGAAAATGACATTTTCAGATTTATTTTTTTAAACTTGTGTGATATTGTCTTCCATTCATAACATACGTAAAATCTAGAGACCATACCTGTAACCCGGGGTATTGAATATTAAACTGAACTGTAGTCAAGTGTCGCAAAGCAATTTGAGGCTCTATACGAGTGGATAAAAATGGAAGAAGAAAATGTCAATACCTCCCAAATGTTAAATACCAGCAGAGATGTTCTATACGGGCAACCCGAACAAAGCGTAACTTTAGATAATGTCTATCAATTAATGCTAGGTATAAATGAAAGACTTACAACTATCGAAAAGGGAATGTCACAAGTTAATCAAATGAACAGAACTTTGACAAATTTAGTAACAAAATTCACTGAAATAAACTCAAAAGTTGCAGAAGCTGAAGGGCAAATTAAAAATTTAAAAAGTAGATGTGATAGCAACGATGGAAAAATGTCCCAGATAAAACATGATCACACTGAACTAAATAAAGAAGTTAAAAATATGAAAAAAATCCAAACTGATGCTAATAATAACTTACAGGGAATTAGCGACTTCATGGACGATTTCAAGGTAAATCACGAAAACAACGTAAAAGATGTAAAATCGGCTAAATCATCCATTAGTAAAGTAGCAAATGACCTTGCAGATAACACTTTGGAGCTGAGAAATGAAATTAAAGCAGTCGTCAAAAACGCAAACAAGAAAATGAAATTCTACAAAGCACCGTTATTGACCTTCAATGCAGATCAATGAAGAATAACTTGGTTTTTACTGGTTTGACGGAAACCGAAGGAGAAAACACTGAAGAAGTTATTAGAACATTTATACAACAGTTCCTACATATAACACACAGAATAGAATTCGGCAATGTTCACAGATTTGGATATGGTGCCAAACCAGGCAGACGCGGACGCCCTAGACCGATTGTGGCCAGATTCTTATATTACAAAGATTTGGCACGATCGCTCTCAAATACATACAGGCTTAAAGGAAAACCGTTTGGGGTTAATCAACAGTTCCCTGAAATAATTGAACAAGCACGCAAAAGCCTATACCCAGTCATGAAACAGAAACGCATAGAAGGACACACAGTTAAGCTAGTTAGAGACATTTTGTACGTGGATGGTGAAATGTATCACGACCAAATTTCGGACATAGAACCTACTGACAGTCTCGCATCTCAAATGCGCACACCGGACCACCATCAAAACCGGAAACGACGTCGACGCATATCTTCGACTCCTAACCCAGACAGCTAGGATTCCAATGGAGATTTTAATATGTTGAAGAAACAAGGATGTGCAAATAACAGAAAAACAAGTTATGACAAAAATATCTGTAAAAATGTCAACAGTTCATTAGACTTAAAAATATTGTCGCTCAATTGTTGTGGGATAATGACCAGAATGCAATATCCCGAATTTATAGAACTCATTAAATGTTATGACTTTATCGGCTTGACAGAAACAAAAACTGATGATTTTGATAATGTTGATATACCAGGTTATACTTTTAAATTGAAAAATAGAAAAACTAAATCAAAAGTCAAATCAGGTGGTATTGCATTTGGATATAAAAATGAATTAGAAAATTATGTGCAAACAATAGAAACAGAGAGTAATTTAGTATTTTGGGTTAAAATTTCAGCCAATTATTTAAAAACAGAACAAGATGTTATGATTGGTACAGTGTACATACCACCCGAAAATTCTACCTATAAGGTACCAGATTCAATAAATATACTTGAACAAGAATTTCTAAAATTTTCAGCAAACCATGAGTCTATTTTGCTTACTGGTGATTTTAACAGCAGAACTGCTGCCAATTTAGACTTCTATGAAATAACAAATACCAATCATGACACATCAGATAATTTTAATATTGATTTTTCAAACAATTTACACAAGTTTCATATGTCACGTTTTAGAAATAGTTGCGACAAGACAAAAAACCACTATGGCAATCTACTTTTAGAAATGTGTAGAAATAACAATCTGTTTATTTTAAACGGTAGGGTTGAAGGTGATAAAGAAGGCTTATTTACATGTCGCCAGTCAAGTGTGGTTGACTATTTTATTTGTACATATAATTTGTTATCATGTGTTGTAAATATGTCTGTACTTGATTTTTCTGCTCTTTTTTCCGATGTTCATTCGTCTCTGAACTGTAAGCTAGTCTTCAACTCGATTGATAACATCGTCGAATGCGATGACATTTTAATAAACGATTTTACATGCCATGAAAGAAAGGGCTTTAAAAAATGGGATTGTGAAAAAGAAGCCGAATTTTTGAGAAATATCGATAGAAATAAAATCGATCAATTAAATAATGATTTAACTATGTTGAATACCAGTATACTGGCTCAAGAAAATATTAATAAAATAGTTGAATCTGTAAATGGTTTAATGCTGGATTCAGCCGAAAAGGTGATTGGATCTTTTACATATAAACGACATGAAAAGAAATGTCGAAAAAAAGTTATTAAACCTTGGTTTGACAAAATATGTTGGGAAAAAAGGCGGTGCTTTCGAATAGCAAAAAGAAGATATAAATACAATAAAACATGTTTAAAAAGAGAGGAGATGAAGAATACAGAACGTGAATATAAGAGGCAAATGAACATTTCTATTAACAAGCATAAAAAAGCCATGAGAAAAAAGATGAATGTTTTAAAAAATAGTAATTCTATAGAATTTTGGAAGATATTGAACTCGTATAAAGAGAAAAAAAGGAATAATATTCCTGTTGATATACTTTTTGAATTTTTCAAAAATTTAAATTCGTCAGACCCTGACGCTGGTGAAGAAACTATTATAGATGAAAATAACGAACTTAATTCGTTATTAAACAGTTCTATTACGGAAAATGAAATTTTTAAATGCATCAAAAATCTTAAAAATGGCAAAGCTTGTGGCGATGACTTCATCATAAATGAATATATTAAGAGCACCTCTCAGATTTTCATGCCAATCTATGTTAAACTGTTCAATATTGTATTTGATACTGGAAAAGTGCCTGAACTTTGGCTTGTTGGTAATGTTATACCTTTTTATAAAAACAAAGGTGACCAATCAGATCCCCAAAACTACAGACCTATAACTATATTAAGCTGTATGGGTAAACTTTTTACGTCAATTTTGAATTTAAGATTGAGTAATTTTTTGGAAGAATATTTGTTGTTAAATGAAAACCAGTTTGGTTTCAGAAAGGGTTATTCCACTATAGACAGCATATTTACTCTGCATATTTTATTTGAATTACTGAGACAAAAAAAGAAAAAACTTTTTTGTGCTTTTATTGATTTTGCTAAAGCTTTCGATACAGTTTGGAGATCTGGTCTTTGGTCAAAACTCATTTTACATACAGTGAATGGGAAGATGTATAACACTATATTTAATATGTATAAAAATGTGAAATCACGAATTTTCAGTGATGGAGAATATTCAGACTACTTTCCATGTAATGTAGGTGTAAGACAGGGAGAAAATTTATCTCCCATACTTTTTTCTATTTATCTAAATGATTTAGAAAGCTTTTTTCAGAACAAAAATATAAGCGGTTTGAAATCTTTATCAGATCAGATAGAGAATGAGCTAAATATGTATTTAAAACTGTTTGTTGTATTGTACGCAGACGACACTGTACTTATGTCAGAAACACAAGCAGATCTACAAAAACAATTAGACGCTTTAAAGGAATATTGTGATACATGGAAATTAAAAGTCAATATCCCAAAAAGCAAAATAGTAATTTTTTCTAAAGGTAGACCACTACAAAATGTTAGTTTTAAATATGCTGATATTGTGTTAGAAATTGTTGAAGAATTTACATATCTTGGTGTATTATTTTCTAGAACAGGAAGTTTCACAAAAGCAAAAAAGGCACAAGCTGATAAAGCAACAAGGGCTATGTACGATATTCTGAAAAAGGGGAGATTACACAATTTAGATATTAAAAGCCAGCTAGAACTATTTGATAAAGTAGTTAAGCCTATATTATTATACGGGTGTGAAGTCTGGGGAATGAGTAACACCTCTGTTATAGAACGTGTTCATCTAAAATTTTGTAAATTACTGCTTAATCTTAAAAAGTCCACGCCTGATTTTATGATATATGGGGAACTTGGCCGATTCCCATTGGATATTTTTATTAAATTACGTACTATAAGTTATTGGGAAAAGCTTGTAACTGGGGAAAATAAGAAACTTCCTGTTATTCTATACAATCTTGTTACTGGTAGTTATAATGGAAATATAGCTTGGTTCAAGAATGTAAAATCTGTGCTTGATAATTGTGGACTATCAAATATATGGAACACTAAATATTTTATAAGTAAAAACTGGTTGTATGATACTGTTAAATTAAGACTAACTGACCAGTTCAGACAGACATGGTATGCTACTGTACAGAATTCTCCAAAAGCTCTAAATTATAAGTTATTCAAAAATAGTTTAAATTTCGAATTTTACTTTGATATTTTAGATGACAAAAACATTGCTTCTTTTTGTAGATTTAGAACTTTGAACACAAAAATTCCTATCGAAATTGGTAGATGGCAAAACATTCAGAGAGAAAATCGTATTTGTACTTTGTGCAATAACGGTGATATTGGCGACGAGTTCCATTACATTTTAGAATGCTCAGCAATAGACGATAGTAGACAATTGCTACTAAAGAAACCTTTTATAAACAGACCAAATATTCTAAAATTTCAAGGTCTCATGAATAGTAGCAACCCGTCTGAACTAAACAATTTGTGCAAGTTTATAAGAATTATTATTAAATGCCTAGAATCTCCTGGGTAATCACTTTATGTCTCTATTTTTACATTTGTATTTAAAATTTATACTATGTTAATTTATTTGTATATGTCTCTGTACCATTGTACTTTGGTTTACGAGAATAAAGATATATACCGGATAACCAGCAGAAAATTTCATCTTTCCTTATTAATGATAGTGATTGGTCTTCTGAAGACATTAACAAAAAGGCACAGGATTTATGTGATATCTTTCTTTCTGCAGCCAAAATTTCCCTGGTAACCCCAAAAAAGAATAAAAAGGGTTCCAGACCCCAGAAAAAATGGTTTGATAGTGATCTTTTTAAAATGCGCAAAAATGTTATATCCTTAGGTAAAATTTATTCAAGATATCCTAAGGATCCTGTTATTAAAGGCAGATACTATAAATATTTTAGAATCTATAATAAATGTAGAAAAGTTAAATATAAGCAATTTATCAATTCCATGCTACGAAAACCCTAAGCAGTATTGGAAATTAATAAATGACATTCAGGATAGCAAAAAAGAAAACTGCTCTTCACAAATTGATTCTGATACATGGGCCAATCACTTTCGTAATCTTCACTCTGCAATTGATAACACATTTTATTCACGACTTAACCAGTTGGAAATGATCCTGAATGACAAAGAAAAATCTTTAGTTTTTAATGATTTAGATAATGATATTAGTAAAAAAGAAATTTCTGATGCTATTGCGAGCTTAAAATCAGGCAAGGCCTGTGGACCTGATTTGATTTCAAATGAAATGTTAAAATATAGTCAGTCATATTTGATAGGTTGCTTATATAAATTATTTAATTTGTGCCTCAAGAATAGTGTGTACCCAAAGATTTGGGCTGATGGTTTTATTTCGCCAATTTTTAAATCAGATGATCCTTGTGATCCATCTAACTATAGAGGTATAACAATTACTAGTACCATTGGTAAACTTTTTAACAATATTTTGAATACTAGACTTGACAAATTTTTGTACCAAAACAACCTAATTTATAATTCTTAGATTGGCTTTACAAAAAATGCCAGAACTTCAGATCATATATTTATTTTGAAAACACTGATAGACAAATATTGTCACAGTAATGAGGGTAGACTATATACTTGTTTTGTAGACTTTCCCAAAGCATTCGACAGTGTAATTCATATAGGTCTTAAACTGAAGCTTATTAATATGAAAGTTGGTACTTTATTTTATAATATTATATCAGATATGTATAATAATAGTAAAGCATGTGTAAGAGTTGGAGCGTCTCTCACTGACCCTTTTAGCATTAAATTAGGTGTAAGACAAGGAGACAACTTGAGTCCTTCATTATTTAAAATTTTTATAAATGACTTCCCATCTTATCTTGACTCCTGTCTGGATGCAGTTTCCCTGCACTCAGAGAAATTAAATTGTTTGATGTATGCGGATGATATTGTGATTATGTCAACATCAGCCACAGGGCTTCAAAGTAGACTTGATCAGCTAGAAAAATATTGTGCTGACTAGTGCCTGAAAGTTAATATTAGAAAGACTAAAGTCATATTTTTTAATAAGGCTGGAAGGAAAATTCAGGAGAATTTTCGACTGCAGAATAACTTGATTGACTGTGTCGCTCATTACAAATATTTAGGTGTTCACTTTACTGCTTCTGGAAGTTTTCATCTAGCTAAAACTGAACTCTATAATAAGGCTCTTAAGGCCTACTATAAACTTAGAAAGGATTTTATCAATTTGTCTCCTGGAATAAAATCTTGTGTTCATATTTTTGATCATACCCTTAAACCCATTCTGTTATATAATTCAGAGGTATGGGGAGGTTATAATGTCTCTTGTAATAAATTACAGTCTTCCTTATTTAATCTTGAAAATATTTTTAAAAATCTTAAGTGTGAGAATCTCCATCTTAAATTTTCTAAATTTATACTTGGTGTACACAAAAGGAGTGTCAATTTTGCTGTATTATCAGAACTGGGACGTTTCCCCTTACATTATGATATTGTAAAGTCAATTGTAAAATACTGGTATAGATTTGAAAATCTTACAACTGAATTCAGTCTATTGAAAGATGCTTATAAATGCAGCCAAGAGCTTCACAAATCTAACATAACTTCTTGGTTCTCATTTGTTAAAAAAGTATTAGAAGTTTTTGAAATTAAACAAGAAGTAAAACATTTCGGACAATATAAATTTTTGAACATATCTAGTAAATTAATTCACACTAAATATATTAGCAATTGGTATGCTAGCCAAAATAAAGCTTCTGATGGAAAACTGTTTAATTATGTGAAATTTAAGCAGAATTTGGTTATGAAAATTATCTTTCTTTAATTAAGAACTTTGATTTTAGAAGATCTATATGCAAATTACATATTTCTGCTCATAAGCTTCAAATTGAAGTTGGTCGTTTTTCAAATATTCCACGAAATGAAAGAATTTGCAAAAAATGCTCCTTTGGCTGTGTTGAAGATGAAATCCATTTTTTAACTAACTGAAAATTTTAAATCAGATAGAGATGCTCTCTTTGACTTTGTTTGTCAAAGAATTCCAAATTTTTCTATACTTGATAATCAGCATAAATTTATTTATTTATTAAACTGTGAAGACAATCAGGTCCTTAATGCTGTTGGTAAATTTATTAAAGTGAATATGAGTTAGTAATTGTATTGTAACTGTATGTAAAAAAAATTTGTTTGTATCTATGTATCTATGCAAATCAATATTCTTTTGCCTTATTCATGTATACTCTGTATGCCCCTTGTGGGCCCTTAATTGGAAATAAAGTATGTTCTGTTCTGTTCTGTTCTTCTGTTCTATAATTAGAAAACCAAATACCGGGATAGGATATGTATGTATGTATGTACTGGTAAATGCCTCCGATCTCCGAAGAACCCCTCGAAAACTGCGAGGGTACAGTGGCATCCATGTACACTCCCTAACGGGATTAATGGAGATGTGTCACTAACGTATGTTTATACGACAATTATTTTTAACAGTGGTTCCTGGTAAAGAAAACACTGCTCAAGGCAACATTGCTGATTATACTGTCATGTTAAATTCAAGCCTCCGAGTGCACTTATTTGAATACAATATTGATTCACTAATATGGTCTTTGCATCGAAAATAATCACATTTATTCTGCAACCAGTTGTTGGCATGACACGGGTTATGTTCTCATATATTTTATGATGGTATGATACTATAAGTAAAGCCCTAACGGGAGGGATTGTACTTGATATTAATATGATGAAGACATACTATCTCAATCAGTTTAAATGAGGTCTGGAGTTGGCATGTCAGTATTTGCTAGTATAGTCCTGTATTAATCTATGTATCATTGTCATTTTGTTTAGTTTCTTTTGTTACCTATTCTGACATCGAACTCCGAATCTTCTTTTGAACTGAGTTTTGCTGTGCGTATTGTTGTGTGTTTGTTTTTCTACATTGGCTAGCTGGAGATGTAAGGGGGGATGCAAAAAACATGTTTAACCCCGCCGCATTTTGCGCTGTCCCAAGTCTCTGGCCTTTCAGTGTTAGTCTTGTATGATATTTAATTTAAATTTGTTGTGTAGTATTTCGGCGTTTAGTATGACGTCCATTTTTTCACGGAACTAGTATATACATTTGTTTAGGCGCCAGCTGAAGCACGCATCCGGGTGCGGGAGTTTCTCGCTGCATTGAAGACCCATTGGTTGTGGCCTTCGGCTGTTGTCTGCTCTTTGGTCGGCCACGGTTGTTGTCTCTTATGGACCCCATAATTTACTTCTTTTAAAATTGAAGGCATATGGCCTGTCAAATGAAGCACTTAATTTAATTGATAACTATTTATCAAATAGGAAACAGTGTGAAAAGTCGGTGCATATTTTAGTACCTGGCAAAATATCTATAAAGGTGTACCGCAGGGCTCGATTTTGGGTCCTGTGCTTTTTAATATTTTTCTAAACGACATTTTCAATTTTGTGAAAGAAAATGAACTGTATAATTATGCAGACGATAATACATTGTCACACTCAGGACCAGACCTAAATGGATTAGTTAAATCTTTGGAAAAGGAAAGTGCTGTTTTAATTGATTGGTTTGCTAATAACAAAATGAAAGCTAATCCAGATAAATTTCAGGCTATTGCTGTTGGGAATAAATCAAAAAGTGGGAATATTAAATTCAATTTGGATGGGAATGAAATTTTATGTGACACTGAGGTAAAGCTCCTGGGGGTGACAATAGATTATCAACTCAAGTTTAAAACTCATATCTCTGATATTTGTAAAAAAGCATCAAGGCAGTTAAATGTTCTTAAAAGAATTGGAAAATATCTATCTAAATTGGGAAGGTTAACTATTTATCATTCATATATTATGTCTAATTTCAATTATTGTCCTGTGGTTTGGCATTTTTGTGGGGAGGGTAATACTAAATAGATGGAAAAAATACAAGAACGTGCCTTGAGGTTCATATATGAAGATTTTGATAGTGATTATGAAACTCTGTTGTTAAAATCTGGTTTACCTTCTTTAAAAATAAGACGCCTAAGAATGATGGCAATAGAAACTTTTAAAATATTACATAAAGAATCACCGGTGTATCTCCATGATATCATTAATTTTAAAAAATGTATCTTATACTTTTAGAAAACAACAAACTGTTGAAATTCCACAGGTGAGAACCACACATTTTGGCCTTCATTCATTAAGATATGCTGGAGCTACACTATGGAATGAGTTGCCTGACACGATCCGTGCACAGACAAACCTAAACCAGTTTAAAAGTATGATCAACAACTGGAATGGCAACTCATGCAGGTGTGGCTCCTGCAGATCTTAATACCTTTATTTTATTTTGTGTTAAATGTTTGTTCCATGTAGCTTATAGAAATTAGTTTGCTTTATTTATTTCATTCTGCTTTGCATGTGCTTATGTTTCAGTTTTAGTGCTTTGCTTGCATGTGCTATGCTTTTTATTTATGAACTTTTTACTTGCAATATAGCTATCATAATTTGTATGTCTCATATGTGTGTTTTATGTATCTTAATATGTGTGTTGTTATTGTTATTAATGTCGGCAAAAAGCTCTACAGAGCTTATGTTTGTATTTAATGTAACCCGACTTGAAATAAAATTTCTTATCTTATCTTATCTTATCTCTTTGACACCGTGCGCATTCCCTTATTTCCTTTTTCAACTTGAAAGTTATTCATCCGAAAATGTAATTATCAAAAAAAAATCAGCTACAAAACCAAACAGATTGATTCAGTGAAACACAACACATTATATATATACATATATATATTTGATCAAAGATTTCTTGTAGAAAATTAATCATTTACTGGTCATATAAACCCCTAGCCGGGAATTTCCATTATATTTCCTGTTAGAACCTGAATGATATTTACATTTCTCACAAATATAGCAGTAATGTAAACAAAAAATCCACTGTACACTGAAAAATGACAGTGGCGGATCCAGAACATTTCCTATTAAAGGGGGGGGGGGGGCGCTGACTGACCTAAGAGGGGGCCCGCTCCAGTCATGCTTCAATGATTCCCTATATAATCAACCAAATTTTTCCCACGAAAGGAGGGGGGGGGGGGGCGATCAATGCATCATTTGAATGGGGACATATAGTTGGACCCCCCCCTTTTTGTCTTGGGTTGGGAACCCCCCTTTTTAAAATGGCCAGATGCTGATATACATGTGCGTGTCATTTTAATATTTTTTAAATAATGTGTAACTCTTTCTTGGTACAGCATTAGTGACAATTTATGATATAACACTATGACATATCACACTCTGTTGTGTCTTAGTTGCTTTAACTTGTTTTTAAGCTAAATTTAAATACTTTTATCATCTGAAACTTATCTTAAAAATTTTTCATTTATTTGATCAAATTATGGTTTCCATACGTAATTCGAATAGACTTGTATTCCTTTTGACCTATTTGATTACTTAAATGTTCTAAAATTGTGTAATGTTTGGTCAATACAAAAATCTTACAACCAATCTCATAAAACAAAATCTCACGAAACAGGTCATACGTTTTAATTTTTATGATTTGTCACAATGCTTAAAAAAATGAATATTATGAACCTCAGTGGCGGATCCAGGGGAGGATTCCGGGGGTTGGAACCCCCCTTTTTTGACGATCAATGCATTTGTCAAATTGAATGGGGACATATAGTTGGACCCCCTCCCCCTTTTTGTCTTGGGTTGGGAACCCCCTTTTTAAAATGGCCGGATGCTGATATACATGTGCGTGTCATTTTAATATTTTTTAAATAAAGTACTCTTTTAATTTTATAAAATTAATATTCATCTGTGAAATTAAAGTTGTTTTGGCATTTTTCATTTTGATATCTTTTTTGAAAAAACATGTCTTTTGATGTCTAACATTTTATAAATCTTCAGCATAAGCTGTAATATATCTAATCAACCCACACGAACTCACGAAACATTTGATAAAATAAACATCCCTTTAAATGTAAGAAATATGGGATGAATAAATTTGTTGTTTGAAGTTCTAAATACGTATCTATTCTGAAAAACACGAAGAGTTGTATATCTAGGACTCTAAAGTGCGATGGTACTCTAAAGTATTCATTTTTGGTTTGTATAAACGACTGTTAACGTCATAATCCAAATACTATTCGTACGTCTATACTTTCGCGAACCATCGGACTTTAGCGTATGGAGGAATCGCACTTAAGCGTATGCAATCGCACTTTAATAGCGTGACCATCGTACTTTAGCGTCCCCATCGCACTTTAGAGTCCTACATATATAAATTGCAATAGAATTTAAATGACAAAATGTCTTCCTCTTCATATATGAAATATTGCATGTATAAACTTTAAAAGTGCATTTTAAAAGTGCCGTGCACTTTAAAATGATATATATATAGGATTCTTCTTAAATGAAGCATGGGTTTTTCAAAATCAATTAATTAATCAAAGTCATCATTTAAAGATGCAATATATATTCTTCAAATATTTGACACTTTAAAATAAGGAAAATAATAAAGAATGTATATACATTGACACATTCCCCATTTCCTTTCTCAATTTTATTATACATAAAAAACAAAAACCAAAAACACATGCTATATATATGCTCTAGATCTGTAGTGTTATGTTTGACACAAAACAGTTATTACGTTATACATTTTGTTACTCAGAAATAACTACAGTAATCCTTTGTCTATTTCGATGGCTTATTGTTCGCTAGCATCAGTGATGCAGCTTTTTTTCGCTAGCTGATAATTTTGTTCGCTAGCTTGATATAACTTCTTGTTCGCTAGCTTAAAACAGCTTCTCATTCGCTGGCTTATTGTCTGCTAGCTTAATACATCTTCTTGTTCGCTGGCTAAATGTCCACTAGAAATACATCGTCTCTTTCACTCCACGGCTTATTGGTCGCTAGCGTGATACTGATACATCTTCTTGTTCGCTAGCTTATTGTTCACTAGGTTAATACATCTTTTTGTTCGCCAGCTTGATATAACTTCTTGTTCTCTAGCTTGATACAACTTCTGTTCGCTAGCTTAATACAAATTCTTGTTCGTTAGCTTTATACAACTTCTTGTTCACCAGCTTGATACTTCTTCTTGTTCGCCAGCTTGATACTTCTTCTTGATCGCCAGCCTGATACATCTTCTTGTTCGCTAGCTTGATACAACTTCTTGTTCGCTAGCTTTTTACAACTTCTTGTTCGCTAGCTTAATACAACTTCTTGTTCGCTAGCTTTATACAACTTCTTGTTTACCAGCTTGATACTTCTTCTTGTTCGCCAGCTTGATACAACTTCTTGTTTCGCTAGCTTGATACAACTTCTTGTTCGCTAGCTTTATATAACTTTTTGTTCGACAGTTTGATACAACTTCTTGTTTGTTAGCTTGATACAACTTTTTGTTCGCTAGCTTAATACAACTTCTTGTTCACTAGCTTGATACATCTTTTGGTTCGCGAGCTTTATACAACTTCTTATTCGCCAGCCTGATAAATCTTCTTGTTCGCTAGCTTGATACTTCTTCTTGTTCGTTAGCTTGATACATCTTCTTGTTCGCCAGCTTGATACTTCTTCTTGTTTTCAAGCTTAATATAACTTCTTGTTCGTTATCTTAATACTTCGTCTTGTTCGCTAGCTTGATAAATCTTCTTGTTCGCCAGCTTGATACATCTTCTTGTTCGCCAGTTTGATACAACTTCTTGTTCGCGAGCTTGATACAATTTTTTGTTCGCTAGCTTAATACAACTTCTTGTTCGCTAGCTTGATAATGTTTCTTGTTCGCCAGCTTTATACAACTTCTTGTTCGCTAGCTTGATACATCTTCTTGTTCGCCAGCTTAATACAACTTTTTGTTCCCTAGCTTGATACATCTTCTTGTTCGCTAGCTTGATACATCTTTTTGTTCGCCAGCTTGATACATCTTCTTATTCGCTAGCTTGATACATCTTCTTGTTCGCCGGCTTGATACATCTTTTTGTTCGCTAGCTTGATACAACTTCTTGTTCACTAGCTTGATACTTCTTCTAGTTCGCTAGCTTGAAACATTTTCTTGTTCGCTAGTTTGATACTCCTTCTTATTCGTCAGCTTGATACAAACTTCTTGTTCGCTAGCTTAATACTTCTTCTTGTTCGCTAGCTTGATACATTTTCTTATTCGCTAGTTTGATAATTCTTCTTGTTCGCCAGCTTTATACAACTTCTTGTTCGCTAGCTTAATACAAACTTCTTGTTCGCTAGCTTGATACATTTTCTTGTTCGCCAGCTTTATACAACTTCTTGTTCGCTAGCTTGATACATCTTCTTGTTCGCCAGCTTTATACAACTTCTTGATCCCTAGCTTGATACATCTTCTTGTTTGCTAGCTTGATTCATCTTTTTGTTCGTCAGCTTGATACATCGTCTTGCTCGCTAGCTTGATACATCTTCTTGTTCGCCAGCTTGATACATCTTCTTGTTCGCTAGCTTGATACAACTTCTTGTTCGCTAACTTGATACTTCTTCTAGTTCGCTAGCTTGAAACATTTTCTTGTTCGCTAGCTTGATACATCTTCTTATTCGCTAGTTTGATAATTCTTCTTGTTCGCCAGATTTATACAACTTCTTGTTAGCCAGCTTGATACTTCTTTTTGTTCGCTAGCTTAATATAACTTCTTGTTTGTTAACTTGATACTTCTTCTTGTTCGCTAGCTTGGTACATCTTCTTATTCGCTAGCTTGATACTTCTTCTTGTTCGACAGCTTGATACATCTTCTTGTTCGCCAGTTTGATACGACTTCTTGTTCGCTAGGTTGATACAACTTTTTGTTCGCTAGCTTAATACAACTTCTGGTTCGCTAGCTTTATACATCTTCTTATTCGCCAGCTTAATACATCCTCTTGTTCGTTAGCTTTATATAACTTTTTGTTCGCCAGCTTGATACATCTTCTTGTTGGCCAGCTTGATTCATCTTCTTGTTCGCTAGCTTGATACAACTTCTTGTTCACTAACTTGATACTTCTTCTAATTCGCTAGCTTGATACATTTTCTTGTTCGCTAGTTTGATACTCCTTCTTATTCGCCAGATAGATACACCTTCTTGTTCGCTAGTTTAATACTTCTTCTTGTTTGCTAGCTTGATACATCTTCTTATTCGCTAGCTTGATACTTCTTCTTGTTCTCCAGCTTTATACAACTTCTTTTTCGCCAGCTTGATACTTTTTCTTGTTCGCTAGCTTAATATAACTTCTTGTTCGTTAAATTAATACTTCTTCTTGTTCGCTAGCTTGATAAATCTTCTTATTCGCTAGCTTGATAGTTCTTCTTCTTCGCTGGCTTGATACATCTTTTTGTTCGCTAGCTTGATACAACTTCTTGTTCACTAGCTTGACACTTCTTCTAGTTCGCTAGCTTGAAACATTTTCTTGTTCGCTAGTTTGATACTCCTTCTTATTCGTCAGCTTGATACAACTTCTTGTTCGCTAGCTTAATACTTCTTGTTCGCTAGCTTGATACATCTTCTTATTCGCTAGCTTGATAATTCTTCTTGTTCGCCAGCTTTTTACAACTTCTTGTTCGCTAGCTTAATACAATTTCTTGTTCGCTAGCTTGATACATTTTCTTGTTCACCAGCTTAATACAACTTCTTGTTCGCTAGCTTGATACATCTTCTCGTTCGCCAGCTTAATACAACTTCTTGATCCCTAGCTTGATACATCTTCTTGTTTGCTAGCTTGATTCATCTTTTTGTTCGCCAGCTTGATACATCTTCTTGCTCGCTAGCTTGATACATCTTCTTGTTCGCCGGCTTGATACATCTTCTTGTTCGCTAGCTTGATACAACTTCTTGTTCACTAACTTGATACTTCTTCTAGTTGGCTAGCTTGAAACATTTTCTTGTTCGCTAGTTTGATACTCCTTCTTATTCGCCAGCTTGATACAAGTTCTTGTTCGCTAGCTAGCTTGATACTTCTTCTTGTTCGCTAGCTTGATACATCTTCTTATTCGCTAGTTTGATAATTCTTCTTGTTCGCCAGCTTTATACAACTTCTTGTTCGCCAGCTTGATACTTCTTTTTGTTCGCTAGCTTAATATAACTTCTTGTTCGTTAACTTAATACTTCTTCTTGTTCGCTAGCTTGATACATCTTCTTATTCACTAGCTTGATACTTCTTCTTGTTCGCCAGCTTGATACATCTTCTTGTTCGCCAGTTTGATACAACTTCTTGTTCGCTAACTTGATACAACTTTTTGTTCGCTAGCTTAATACAACTTCTGGTTCGCTAGCTTTATACATCTTCTTGTTCGCCAGCTTAATACATCCTCTTGTTCGTTAGCTTTATATAACTTTTTGTTCCCCAGCTTGATACATCTTCTTGTTCGCCGGCTTGATTCATCTTCTTGTTCGCTATCTTGATACAACTTCTTGTTCACTAGCTTGATACTTCTTGTATTTCGCTAGCTTGATACATTTTCTTGTTCGCTAGTTTGATACTCCTTCTTATTCGCTAGCTTGATACTTCTTCTTGTTCGCTAGCTTAATATAACTTCTTGTTCGTTAAATTAATACTTCTTCTTGTTCGCTACCTTGATAAATCTTCTTATTCGCTAGCTTGATAGTTCCTCTTCTTCGCCAGCTTGATACATCTTCTTGTTCGCCAGTTTGATACAACTTCTTGTTCGCTAGCTTTATTCATCTTCTTTTTCGCTAGCTTGATACATCTTCTTGTTCGCTAGCTTAATACATCCTCTTGTTTGTTAGCTTTATACATCTTCTTATTCGCTAGCTTGATACATCTTCTTGTTCGCCAGCTTAATACATCCTCTTGTTCATTAGCTTTATACATCTTTTTATTCGCTAGCTTGATACATCTTCTTGTTCGCCAGCTTAATACATCCTCTTGTTCGTTAGCTTTATTCATCTTCTTATTCGCTAGCTTGATACATCTTCTTGTTCGCCAGCTTAATACATCCTCTTGATCGTTAGCTTTATATAACTTTTTGTTCGCCAGCTTGATACATCTTCTTGTTCGCCGGCTTGATTCATCTTCTTGTTCGCTAGCTTGATACAACTCCTTGTTCACTAGCTTGATACTTCTTCTAATTCGCTAGCTTGATACATTTTCTTGTTCGCTAGTTTGATACTCCTTCTTATTCGCCAGATTGATACAACTTCTTGTTTGCTAGTTTAATACTTCTTCTTGTTCGCTAGCTTGATACATCTTCTTATTCGCTAGCTTGATACTTCTTCTTGTTCGCCAGCTTTATACAACTTCTTGTTCGCCAGCTTGATACTTCATCTTGTTCGCTAGCTTAATATAACGTCTTGTTCGTTAAATTAACACTTCTTCTTGTTCGCTAGCTTGATAAATCTTCTTATTCGCTAGCTTGATAGTTCTTCTTCTTCGCCAGCTTGATACATATTCTTGTTCGCCAGTTTGATACAACTTCTTGTTCGCTAGCTTTATTCATCTTCTTGTTCGCTAGCTTTATTCATCTTCTTGTTCGCTAGCTTGATACATCTTCTTGTTCGCTAGCTTAATACATCCTCTTGTTCGTTAGCTTTATACATCTTCTTATTCGCTAGCTTTATTCATCTTCTTGTTCGCTAGCTTGATACTTCATCTTGTTCACTAGCTTAATATAACTTCTTGTTCGTTAAATTAACACTTCTTCTTGTTCGCTAGCTTGATAAATCTTCTTATTCGCTAGCTTGATAGTTCTTCTTCTTCGCCAGCTTGATACATATTCTTGTTCGCCAGTTTGATACAACTTCTTGTTCGCTAGCTTTATTCATCTTCTAGTTCGCTAGCTTGATACATCTTCTTGTTCGCTAGCTTAATACATTCTCTTGTTCGTTAGCTTTATACATCTTCTTATTCGCTAGCTTGATACATCTTCTTGTTCGCCAGCTTAATACATCCTCTTGTTCGTTAGCTTTATACATCTTCTTATTCGCTAGCTTGATACAACTTCTTGTTCACTAGCTTGATACATCTTCTTGTTCGCTAGCTTAATACAACTTCTTGTTTGCCAGCTTGATACATCTTCTTGTTCGCCAGTTTGATACATCCTCTTGTTCGTTAGCTTTATACATCTTCTTATTCGCTAGCTTGATACATCTTCTTGTTCGCCAGCTTAATACATCCTCTTGTTCGCCAGCTTGATACATTTTCTTATTCGCTAGCTTGATACATCTTCTTGTTCGCTAGCTTGATACATCTTTTTGTTCGCCAGTTTGATACAACTTCTTGTTCGCGAGCTTGATACAACTTTTTGTTCGCTAGCTTAATACAACTTCTTGTTCGCTAGCTTGATACATTTTCTTGTTCGCCAGCTTTATACAACTTCTTGTTCGCTAGCTTGATACATCTTCTTGTTCGCCAGCTTAATACAACTTCTTGATCCCTAGCTTGATACATCTTCTTGTTTGCTAGCTTGATACATCTTTTTGTTCGCCAGCTTGATAATAATAATAATAATAATAATAATATCTTTATTTAGAGAGAGTAACTCATTTGGATTACACCAATTTTCAATAAGGCTCTCTTAATACAATAATAATTACATAACAAATAAACAATGCATCAATAATAATGGTAAATAAAGATTATGTACAATTTAAAATACAATAAACATTTATGATATGGCATTACAGTAAAAATATGATGGTAATGTTAAAAGTATATAGATTTGTATTTATGTTTAAATTCGGATATTGTATTTGATTTTTTTTTATTGAATTAGGAAGAGCATTTCACACTTTTGGTCCATTGTACGAGAAACTAGACTTATACAACTCTGTATTTGGTTTTGGAATAATAAAATTATCTGAGGATGAAAAACTCGTATTATATTTTTGGTTTGCAGAAGCTGATACAATAAGACTGGGAATATATTCTGGAGCTAAGCCATGTTTTGCCTTATACATTAGTAATGATTTGTGATAAAGTATTCTTTGTGTGATTGGCACAATGTTACATTCGTGAAATAATTCTCTTGAAGGTTTGGTGTAATCATGTTCGTCTAAAATTATTCTTGCTGCCCTTTTTTGCAGTTTTAGTAAACTATCTAATAGAAAGTTATTACAGTTTCCCCATAATGAACAACAATAATCTAAGTGAGGTAAAACGTAAGCGTTATAGTACATTTGTCTAGCTTTGTGATTTAAATATTTCTTTAACCTTTTTAGAAAAGCTAAAGAAGAGTTAACTTTTTTGATTATATAATCGATATGAGAAGACCAAGATAGAGATGCATCAATAAAAACACCTAGAACTTTTTCACATGCACTTTCTATAATTTGTTGTCCATTTAAAGCAAGATTAATGTTTTCATTTGATGTAACGGAAAGCTTTTGTTTAGATCCAATGCATATAGCTTTCGTTTTAGATACATTTACAGCCATTTTATTGTCATCACACCAGCGAAAAATATCTTGTAAAACCGTATTAAGTTTATGTGAAGTTAGCAGCCGGTTCGTTATTCGTTATTCGATATTCAATATCCAACCGGCTGCTAGCAGCCAGTTTGATATTCAAAATTTAGTGAAAAATTAAATACTGGAAATCATTAAAAACACGATTTTCAGTCAAAAGGATAAGATACGTAGGAATCATTAAATGACCTTTTCAAGCTGTCGCAATTTCTCGTTGTCCTCGAATATAAACCCTTTTCCGTGCGACTTATTTGTCTGTATGTCATATAGAGTTTTGTCATAAAAACGACTTCAAATATGTACTTTTGTGTATAATGTTTCTTACGAAAAAAAGAAAAACCAATAACTCTCGAAATATTTTTAACTATAAATAGAAATATATATGGAAAGCCAAAAAAAAAAAAATTTCAGTCAAAAAATGTCCAAATTTTAGGACAAAGGGCACAGGGTGATGGTGAAAGCCCCCTGATCTCTCAATCTTTCTAATATTTAACAGACATTTAGTCAATAGGTAGATACAAACGTGACGAAAAGGACTTTGGGTACACTTCCTGTCTTCTATGTTTACGGAGCGCCCAAAGTGCCAGTTGGATATTCAAAATATATAGCGAAAACCTACCCGAGACCGCTTAAATGAGGTTGAGACCCCCCTGGTCTTTCAATGTCCATAAAATTCAACCAAATCATTACTCTGTATATATAAAGATTGTATTAGATGGATTTTCCAGAAAAACGTCATCTTCAATATCTACGGAGGGCTAAGATTGTCACTTTTCAGTCAAAAAATGTCAAAATTTTAGGACAAAGGGCACAGGGTGATGGTGAGATCCCCCTGATCTCTCAATCTTTCTAATATTTAATAAACATTTAGTCAATAGGTAGATACAAACGTGACGAAAAGGACTTTGGGTACACTTCCTGTCTTCTATGTTTACGGAGCGCCCAAAGTGCCAGTTGGATATTCAAAATATATAGCGAAAACCTACCCGAGACCGCTTAAATGAGGTTGAGACCCCCCTGGTCTTTCAATGTCCATAAAATTCAACCAAATCATTGACTCTGTATATATAAAGATTGTATTAAATGGATTTTCCAGAAAAACGTCATCTTCAATATCTACGGAGGGCTAAGATTGTCACTTTTCAGTCAAAAAAATGTCCAAATTTTAGGACAAAGGGCACAGGGTGATGGTGAGAGCCCCCTGATCTCTCAATCTTTCTAATATTTAACAGACATTAGTCAATAGGTAGATACAAAACGTGACGAAAAGGACTTTGGGTACACTTTCTGTCTTCTATGTTTACGGAGCGCCCAAAGTGCCAGTTGGATATTCAAAATATATAGCGAAAACCTACCCGATACCGCTTAAATGAGGTTGAGACCCCCCTGGTCTTTCAATGTCCATAAAATTCAATCAAATCATTGACTCTGTATATATAAAGATTGTATTAGATGGATTTTCCAGAAAAAACATCATCTTCAATAAATTATGGAGCAAAAATTTCAGTCAAAAATGTCCAAATTTTAGGACAAAGGGCACAGGGTGATGGTGAAGCCCCTGATCTCTCAATCTTTCTAATATTTAACAGACATTTAGTCAATAGGTAGATACAAACGTGACGAAAAGGACTTTGGGTACACTTCCTGTCTTCTATGTTTCGGAGCGCCAAAGTGCCAGTTGGATATTCAAAATATATAGCGAAAACCTACCCGAGACCGCTTAAATGAGGTTGAGACCCCCTGGTCTTTCAATGTCCATAAAATTCAACCAAATCATTACTCTGTATATATAAGATTGTATTAGATGGATTTTCCAGAAAAACGTCATCTTCAATATCTACGGAGGGCTAAGATTGTCACTTTTCAGTCAAAAAATGTCAAAATTTTAGGACAAAGGGCACAGGGTGATGGTGAGACCCCCTGATCTCTCAATCTTTCTAATATTTAAAACATTAGTCAATAGGTAGATACAAACGTGACGAAAAGGACTTTGGGTACACTTCCTGTCTTCTATGTTTACGGAGCGCCCAAAGTGCCAGTTGGATATTCAAAATATATAGCGAAAACCTACCCGAGACCGCTTAAATGAGGTTGAGACCCCCCTGGTCTTTCAATGTCCATAAAATTCAATAATCATTGACTCTGTATATATAAAGATTGTATTAATGGATTTTCCAGAAAAACGTCATCTTCAATATCTACGGAGGCTAAGATTGTCACTTTTCAGTCAAAAAATGTCCAAATTTTAGGACAAAGGGCACAGGGTGATGGTGAGAGCCCCTGATCTCTCAATCTTCTAATATTTAACAGACATTTAGTCAATAGGTAGATACAAACGTGACGAAAAGGACTTTGGGTACACTTCTGTCTTCTATGTTTACGGAGCGCCCAAAGTGCCAGTTGGATATTCAAAATATATAGCGAAACCTACCCGAACCGCTTAAATGAGGTTGAGACCCCCCTGGTCTTTCAATGTCCATAAAATTCAACCAAATCATTGACTCTGTATATATAAAGATTGTATTAGATGGATTTTCCAGAAAAAACTCATCTTCAATATCTACGGAGGGCTAAGATTGTCACTTTCAGTCAAAAAATGTCCAAATTTTAGGACAAAGGGCACAGGGTGATGGTGAGAGCCCCCTGATCTCTCAATCTTTCTAATATTTAACAGACATTTAGTCAATAGGTAGATACAAACGTGACGAAAAGGACTTTGGTACACTTCCTGTCTTCTATGTTTTCGGAGCGCCAAAGTGCCAGTTGGATATTCAAAATATATAGCGAAAACCTACCCGAGACCGCTTAAATGAGGTTGAGACCCCCTGGTCTTTCAATGTCCATAAAATTCAACCAAATCATTGACTCTGTATATATAAGATTGTATTAAATGGATTTTCCAGAAAAAACGTCATCTTCAATATCTACGGAGGGCTAAGATTGTCACTTTTCAGTCAAAAAATGTCCAAATTTTAGGACAAAGGGCACAGGGTGATGGTGAGAGCCCCTGATCTCTCAATCTTTCTAATATTTAACAGACATTAGTCAATAGGTAGATACAAACGTGACGAAAAGGACTTGGGTACACTTCTGTCTTCTATGTTTACGGAGCGCCCAAAGTGCCAGTTGGATATTCAAATATATAGCGAAAACCTACCGAACCGCTTAAATGAGGTTGAGACCCCCTGGTCTTTCAATGTCCATAAAATTCAACAATCATTACTCTGTTATATAAAGATTGTATTAATGGATTTTCCAGAAAAACGTCATCTTCAATATCTACGGAGGGCTAAGATTGTCACTTTTCAGTCAAAAAATGTCAAATTTTAGGACAAAGGGCACAGGGTGATGGTGAGAGCCCCCTGATCTCTCAATCTTTCTAATATTTAACAGACATTTAGTCAATAGGTAGATACAACGTGACGAAAAGGACTTTGGGTACACTTCCTGTCTTCTATGTTTACGGAGCGCCCAAAGTGCCAGTTAATATTCAAAATATATAGCGAAAACCTACCGAGACCGCTTAAATGAGGTTGAGACCCCCTGGTCTTTCAATGTCCATAAAATTCAACCAAATCATTGACTCTGTATATATAAAGATTGTATTAATGGATTTTTCAGAAAAAACGTCATCTTCAATATCTACGGAGGGCTAAGATTGTCACTTTTCAGTCAAAAAATGTCCAAATTTTAGGACAAAGGGCACAGGGTGATGGTGAGAGCCCCCTGATCTCTCAATCTTTCTAATATTTAACAGACATTTAGTCAATAGGTAGATACAAACGTGACGAAAAGGACTTTGGGTACACTTCCTGTCTTCTATGTTTACGGAGCGCCCAAAGTGCCAGTTGGATATTCAAAATATATAGCGAAAACCTACCCGAGACCGCTTAAATGAGGTTGAGACCCCCCTGGTCTTTCAATGTCCATAAAATTCAACCAAATCATTGACTCTGTATATATAAAGATTGTATTAAATGGATTTTCCAGAAAAAACGTCATCTTCAATATCTACGGAGGGCTAAGATTGTCACTTTTCAGTCAAAAAATGTCCAAATTTTAGGACAAAGGGCACAGGGTGATGGTGAGAGCCCCCTGATCTCTCAATCTTTCTAATATTTAACAGACATATAGTCAATAGGTAGATACAAACGTGACGAAAAGGACATTGGGTACACTTTCTGTCTTCTATGTTTACGGAGCGCCCAAAGTGCCAGTTGGATATTCAAAATATATAGCGAAAACCTACCCGATACCGCTTAAATGAGGTTGAGACCCCCCTGGTCTTTCAATGTCCATAAAATTCAATCAAATCATTGACTCTGTATATATAAAGATTGTATTAGATGGATTTTCCAGAAAAAACGTCATCTTCAATATCTACGGAGGGCTAAGATTGTCACTTTTCAGTCAAAAAATGTCCAAATTTTAGGACAAAGGGCACAGGGTGATGGTGAGAGCCCCTGATCTCTCAATCTTTCTAATATTTAACAGACATTTAGTCAATAGGTAGATACAAACGTGACGAAAAGGACTTTGGGTACACTTCCTGTCTTCTATGTTTACGGAGCGCCCAAAGTGCCAGTTGGATATTCAAAATATATAGCGAAAACCTACCCGAGACCGCTTAAATGAGGTTGAGACCCCCCTGGTCTTTCAATGTCCATTAAAATTCAATCAAATCATTGACTCTGTATATATAAAGATTGTATTAGATGGATTTTCCAGAAAAAACATCATCTTCAATATCTACGGAGGGCTAAGATTGTCACTTTTCAGTCAAAAAATGTCCAAATTTTAGGACAAAGGGAACAGGGTGATGGTGAGAGCCCCCTGATCTCTCAATCTTTCTAATATTTAAGAGACATTTAGTCAATAGGTAGATACAAACGTGACGAAAAGGACTTTGGGTACACTTCCTGTCTTCTATGTTTACGGAGCGCCCAAAGTGCCAGTTGGATATTCAAAATATATAGCGAAAACCTACCTGAGACCGCTTAAATGAGGTTGAGACCCCCCTGGTCTTTCAATGTCCATAAAATTCAACCAAATCATTGACTCTGTATATATAAAGATTGTATTAAATGGATTTTTCAGAAAAAACGTCATCTTCAATATCTACGGAGGGCTAAGATTGTCACTTTTCAGTCAAAAAATGTCCAAATTTTAGGACAAAGGGCACAGGGTGATGGTGAGAGCCCCCTGATCTCTCAATCTTTCTAATATTTAACAGACATTTAGTCAATAGGTAGATACAAACGTGACGAAAAGGACTTTGGGTACACTTCCTGTCTTCTATGTTTACGGAGCGCCCAAAGTGCCAGTTGGATATTCAAAATATATAGCGAAAACCTACCCGAGACCGCTTAAATGAGGTTGAGACCCCCCTGGTCTTTCAATGTCCATAAAATTCAACCAAATCATTGACTCTGTATATATAAAGATTGTATTAAATGGATTTTCCAGAAAAAACGTCATCTTCAATATCTACGGAGGGCTAAGATTGTCACTTTTCAGTCAAAAAATGTCCAAATTTTAGGACAAAGGGCACAGGGTGATGGTGAGAGCCCCCTGATCTCTCAATCTTTCTAATATTTAACAGACATATAGTCAATAGGTAGATACAAACGTGACGAAAAGGACATTGGGTACACTTTCTGTCTTCTATGTTTACGGAGCGCCCAAAGTGCCAGTTGGATATTCAAAATATATAGCGAAAACCTACCCGATACCGCTTAAATGAGGTTGAGACCCCCCTGGTCTTTCAATGTCCATAAAATTCAATCAAATCATTGACTCTGTATATATAAAGATTGTATTAGATGGATTTTCCAGAAAAACGTCATCTTCAATATCTACGGAGGGCTAAGATTGTCACTTTTCAGTCAAAAAATGTCCAAATTTTAGGACAAAGGGCACAGGGTGATGGTGAGAGCCCCCTGATCTCTCAATCTTTCTAATATTTAACAGACATTTAGTCAATAGGTAGATACAAACGTGACGAAAAGGACTTTGGGTACACTTCCTGTCTTCTATGTTTACGGAGCGCCCAAAGTGCCAGTTAAATATTCAAAATATATAGCGAAAACCTACCCGAGACCGCTTAAATGAGGTTGAGACCCCCCTGGTCTTTCAATGTCCATAAAATTCAACCAAATCATTGACTATGTATATATAAAGATTGTATTAGATGGATTTTCCAGAAAAACGTCATCTTCAATATCTACGGAGGGCTAAGATTGTCACTTTTCAGTCAAAAAAATGTCCAAATTTTAGGACAAAGGGCACAGGGTGATGGTGAGAGCCCCCTGATCTCTCAATCTTTCTAATATTTAACAGACATTTAGTCAATAGGTAGATACAAACGTGACGAAAAGGACTTTGGGTACACTTCCTGTCTTCTATGTTTACGGAGCGCCCAAAGTGCCAGTTGGATATTCAAAATATATAGCGAAAACCTACCCGAGACCGCTTAAATGAGGTTGAGACCCCCCTGGTCTTTCAATGTCCATAAAATTCAACCAAATCATTGACTCTGTATATATATAAAGATTGTATTAGATGGATTTTCCAGAAAAACGTCATCTTCAATATCTACGGAGGGCTAAGATTGTCACTTTTCAGTCAAAAAATGTCCAAATTTTAGGACAAAGGGCACAGGGTGATGGTGAGAGCCCCCTGATCTCTCAATCTTTCTAATATTTAATAGACCTTTAGTCAATAGGCATATACACATGTGACTAAAAGGAATTTGGGTAGACTTCCTGTCTTTTATGTTTACGGAGCGCCCAAAGTGCCAGTTGGATATTCAAAATATATAGCGAAAACCTACCCGAGACCGCTTTAATAAGGGTAAGACCCCCTGGTCTTTCAATGTCTATACAATTTAATTAAATCATAGACTCTGTATATATGAAGGTTGTATTGGAAGGATTTCCCAGAATATTGTCATATTCGATATATATGGAGGGCTTATATTGTCACTTTTCAGCTAAAAATTATCAGAATTTTAGGACAAAGGGCACAGGGTAATGGTGATAGCCATCTAATCTCTCAATCTTTGTATTACTAAGCAGACATTTAGTCAATAGGTAGGCAGAAATTATAACCTAATGTTGGAAGGGGGCAACTATCCCCACTTGGGGTTGTGAGAGATTAAACAAGCAGCTGACCACCGTCTTGACAAAGGGAGAGACCGATTGATCTCGGCAAATTGTGAGCTATGGGATGAAAAAAAAACAGGCGCACCGGGTATGAATACCACGAATTTTATATATTTTGATATGGACGATAGGATCGAAAGATCAAAAGCTGGGTCTAAAAACCATTTAATCGTGGATATTAGTTTTGGGTGACACAAATTGATTTTATTTTGGATTGTTATAAAGATTAAGACATCGATCCAATAGCTATTAATAGCTGGAATTAGTTGTTGAAAACGTCAAAGCCCTGAGTGGTATTGCCAAAATGAACCACCGCCGATGGTACTCCCGGATGAGGAAGGATCAGTTGGAGCAGTTGATCGGAACGAAGACCAACATTTGTTTAGCGTTGTCTCAACCCTATACTAGGAAGGATATTATCACCCAAGCCAAACAGCATGAGTTGATAGAGGTTAGCAGGATGTCGAAAGATCGACTACTGGAGAAATTACAGGAACAGATCAGAGAAGATAGGAAATCATTGGGGATAACATTGAGGTACATCCACTGAAGAAAGCCTTTAAAGATGTATTTACTACCTGAAAGATGACCACTATTATTGGCATGGATGTGCAGACCTTCCTTGAGGTCTCTCAAATGTCAAGGGTGGAACTTATAGACGATTGGGCATTGAAAGGATAACAAGTCAATGTGATGCTGCACTGTGAAGATTAACCCAACAGGTAAGATGGATGATGAGAACGTGGGATACTTTCACTTGGGAAACCAGATTTTCCCCTCAACCACGGACTTGCTTGAAACCCTTGAGAAGATGGATGAAAAGATCGGAGAGAAGATTGCACAGTGAACCTCTAAAAAAAGTGACTGGACATCGAAAGCAATTGTAGAATTTCAAGTCAATATTACCAACGACCGCTGGGTAGGTCACAGTACATTGATTAGCCGGCGTGGATCAAATCCAAGAAGGCTGTAATCAATGTGAAAAATAAAAACGAGGAGTGTTTCAAGTGGGCCATACTTTCGGCTTTGCAGGTAGACCAAAAACAAACGGACAGGGTTACACAGAGCTCAATCTGGTAAGCCTTAAGGATATTAATTAATTTGAGAAGGGCAATTCCACCCTGGCGGTTAATGTATATAGAATAGATGATAGTGAATTATACCCGCTGCACATTTCAAACGTTGGTGAACAGCGGGAGAGAGAACTCAACTTACTGCTGATCAAAGGCTACATGTGCTTGAACCATGTTTATAGCAAGGAAGTTCTGAAAACCAACAAAGAGTGTTGCGTCAACCACAAGGCAGTCAAGATCAGAGCTGTCCAAAGAAGGGACATACCAGCTGACTTTTGTCAACAACACCCATTCGATGAGAGTCCCTTTCGTAGTGTACGCGGACTTTGAGTGCTTTGATTTACCGATAAGGTTGAAACAAAAAACGACAAGGTTCTGTAGCAATACACAGTTAGAAGTTTAGTGTCGCATTATGGCCATGGTGAATTTTTTAAATATGACAGTTTTTGTAAAATGAAATAGATTTTTAGATAACTGAAGAATAATATAGCCTCCTTAGTGGGGTTATATGAACATTTAGATTGATTTTAGCATGTTTTATATGGTATTTATCTGTTTGAGAGTCCGTATTTTTCTATCCGTAACATCCATAAGTCCATAAATTATTGTAGTGTTTATCAACAAATATTTATCGGTCGACCTTTTCAATTCAATTGATGGAAAAACGAGCAAAAATGCATGTGTGGTTTTTTTTAACCTTTCGATAGATATATGCCTATATTTTCAGGAAAGGTACAACTGTTCAAACCAACGCTTAGGGGCGTTTAAACAAACGCGTACAGGTATTCAAACCTTCACTCAGGAAGGTTCACGTCAACGCTTTAAATAATTGAACGTTTATAAAGATTACAGACCCTAAACAGTGTGAAGCGCTCGCCAGGGAGTTGCAAGAAATCAAGCGGAAGATTCAAGCCAGTAACATGCAGCATCGCCTCGAGAAGATTGGACTCAACCGGGACCTTTCCAAGGTGTTAAGCCTGTGGTTGAGGCTCAGCGAGATGCAGCTTCACCGATCACCTAAACAATCGTTCACCTTTCTGTAGCAGTGACAGCCATCCATCCTCCACCGCCCAAGTTTGACTATCCACTACCCATTGCACCACCTATAGACACCATCCTCGGACTTCGAGCACAGCAGTATTTGCAGATCAGTAACGATCCTTCGCCGACCGCACCTTTGGATCTCGAACTGAAAACGATGGTATCTTCATCGGAAGCTCACCAGTTACTTCTGACGGCGATGATATTTTCGTGGATGGAGTGAGGTACAAAGGAACCCTTAACCTCTGGGAACTCATGGTGAAAAAGAAATCATAATCTTTCGAGCCCGAAGTTTTTAAGACCTTGTGGACTATGCAGAGATCCTGAACAGTTCCGGTGCCATGTATCAAGGCAATTAACCCTATCGAGAACCCTAAGGCGATAAAGATCTAAAAGTGGACGAAGATTGTGTCTCACAACTAAAGTTAGATAAGCATTGTAGCGGACTTCAAACCGTGTTTCTACCCTCCGACTTTGACCAGCTCCTCTATCGCTTGGATCTGTGCAACACTGCATACCGTGCTGGAAACAATGGTGTGCGCAACGCGATTATGGCGATCCTCGATGCTATAAAGAAAGGTGAACAATCAGCATCAAGGAATATATTAAGCAACTCCATCGTAATATCCTCAATTAAGAAAGGTTTTGCTCGAAAGTATGCATACGGTGGTAGAAGTTTTTTGACACTATCGCCAGTATCGCTGGTCGCATGTTCACCTCCTCTGCTGCCAAGACATTGAAAAACAGGCCTATGAGCACTGCCAACAATGCAGCCATGATAGGAGTGGAAGGTGGTAGTCGTCAACTATGTCGTTGACAAAGTGACCCGCAATCGAAAACCCATTGACCAACGCAGCAAGCCCAATCAACAGCTCAGTGTTAAACGCAGAAAGCCTAACAACCAAACCCAGTAAAACAATCTCATCTCTGGTCGTGGCATCGGTACCATTCCAACTTCCTCCAACGCTATAAATAAATACATAATGTCTGACATCCCTACAATCACAGAAGGTTTGACCTTGATGAAAGTCTTCAAAAATATCAATACTAGGTTCACGAATTCGAACCTTAAGCCGGCGCCCAACTTACCAACTCTGGAGCGTCACTCCTCCAGACGAAAACAAGATGCAACTGTACAAAACCATCCAGAAAAAATCCCCGATCCTCTGTGGATTTCGCATGAGACAGTGTGATTTCATAGCCGTTCCCCAAGCCTCACAGTTTAACTGCCGCCTAGCTAGCTGCCAATAGTGGTCACGAAAAACCAAGATATATTATCGTTGCCTTCCAAACCGACAGAGATAATGACAAAACCCATAATGCTTCCGTGTTCAATCGCTGTCGATTGCAAAATATCCATGTCACCCTCAAAGCTCAGGCCTTGCGGTCATAAAATTTTCGAGCACGATTTTTGTACTCAGACTCAAGTATCAACCAATCAAAATGCTGGATTTTGTGTTTCGAGCATGATTTTTGTGCTCCGAGCACTGAGCAAAGTTTTATGACTTTAACCCCAGCCGTCGACTTTAATGCCGTTTTTCTCACAAAACAAGGTTGCCATAGTGTTCAAGGAGGATGTAGACTCCAGAATGAAATTCTACAACATTGACACCCTCCTCAGTAACGGTGGTGTCAACCCCTCTGATTTCATTGACATATAGCCGCTGTTTGTCATCGATGTAAGTCATCAGTCCGAGCGGACATCAAGATTCGAGCGGAATTCGAGCGTTATGTTCCCGTCAACACCGAAGCATTTGTACTTCCAATCTCCGTAGAAGTCCTAGGCCTCCAGTTCTAATCGGTCGGTCAGTAGCTGAAAGTCTTGTTTTAATAAATAAATGGACACCACACTGTTGCAGCAAATCGTCCACAACACAGACCAAAAACAAGGGTTTTCCATCCTTGTCTCTGGAAACGACAGTCGCATTTTTACTCGGTTCGACCCCCCTCCCACAACTACAATTTAAGGAATCGAACACCACATTGGGATTTAAAAGACAGCTCTACAAATTTGATCGGGCAACAAATGTTACAAAGAGGGTGAATACATTGTTAGCATCAGAAGCATCAACAGCATCCTGTTGAACAGTGGCATCATCAATAGCAGCTACATACACGGCACCCAACAGTCCACTATCTGAAGTCCCCCCCCGCAATCGATCCCGGGGTAAAGATCATTCAAACCCCCAAAAAATATGGTGTACTTACCCGTGATCTTGGGAACCATCAATCGCATGCAGACATACCTCACCGATCCAGACGGCGATCCTCCACAATCTCACTTACAGAGAACAGACAAAAAAGTTCCCGGTCACCATTTGTTTATCCCACACAAACCTGCAAGGTGAACACAAGATGTTGCTTACCCCGCGACAGATTGAAAAGATCAACAAGCTCCTACAAAATGGTTCTATTGGAAAAAAGCACTAACCAATTGAATAAAAACATTCAAAAAGAAAGTGGATTCCTATCCATGTTAGCGGAAAGGGCAATGCGAGCCCTTCCTATGCGAACACAATTCATGTCAGCATGAGGTGTTGGAGCCCGAAGATGTCTGTGTGAAATAGCGATCAACAATGCATTTGGACCTGGATTTTACATCAACAGGGGTGGTTGTGTGAGCTGTATGAAGGTGCGTGATAACGGTCTGTATATTTTCCCTTCAACCTATCGTGACGGTTTGTATTTGAAACTAGGTCATCGATTCTACTAGGCCTAGGGTTCTGGTCTGATCTGATCTGCAGCAAACAGTCCGTTCATGAACACTTTTGATACAATCATTTATATATCTGAAATCTATGATTTGGTTGAATTTAATGGAAATTGAAAGACCAGGGGGGTCACTAAATATTTTGAATATCCAACTGGCACTTTGGGCGCTCCGTAAACATAAAAGACAGGAAGTCTACCCAAATTCCTTTTAGTCACATGTGTATCTGCCTATTGACTAAATGTCTGCATAATATAAGAAAGATTGAGCAGTTAGGGGGCTCTCACCATTGCCCTGTGCCCTTTGTCCTAAAATTTTGATAATTTTTAGCTGAAAAGTGACAATACAAGCCCTCCATAGATATCGAATATAACATTATTCTGGGCAATCCTTCTGATACAACCTTTATATATACAGAGTCTATGATTTACTTAAATTTTGTTGACATTGAAAGACCAGGGGGTCTCACCCTCGTTTAAGCGGTCTCAGGTAGCTTTTCACTATATATTTTGAATATCCAACTGGCACTTTGGGCGCTCCGTAAACATAAAAGGCAGGAAGTCTACCCAAATTCCTTTTAGTTACGAGTGTATCTACCTATTGATTAAATGTCTGCATAATATTAGAAAGATTGAGCAGTTAGGGGGCTCTCACCATTTCCCTGTGCCCTTTGTCCTAAAATTTTGATAATTTTTAGCTAAAAAGTGACAATACAAGCCCTCCATAGATATCGAATATGACATTATTCTAGGCAATCCTTCTGATACAACCTTTATATATACAGAGTATATGATTTACTTAAATTTTGTGGACATTGAAAGACCAGGGGGGTCTCACCCTCATTTAAGCGGTCTCAGGTAGCTTTTCACTAAATATTTTGAATATCCAACTGACACTTTGGGCGCTCCGTAAACATAAAAGACAGGAAGTCTACCCAAATTCCTTTTAGTCACGTGTGTATCTACCTATTGACTAAATGTCTGCATAATATTAGAAAGATTGAGTAATTAAGGGGCTCTCATCATTGCCCTGTGCCCTTTGTCCTAAAATTTTGATAAATTTTAGCTGAAAAGTGACAATACAAGCCCTCCATAGATATCGAATATAACATTATTCTGGGTAATCCTTCTGATACAACTTTTTTATATAGAGAGTCTATGATTTACTTAAATTTTGTGGACATTGAAAGACCAGGGGGGTCTCACCCTCATTTAAGCGGTCTCAAGTAGCTTTTCACTAAATATTTTGAATATCCAACTGGCACTTTGGGCGCTCCGTAAACATAAAAATCAGGAAGTCTACCCTAATTCCTTTTAGTCACGTGTGTATATACCTATTGACTAAATGTCTGCATAATATTAGAAAGATTGAGCAATAAGGAGGCTCTCACCATTGCCCTGTGCCCTTTGTCCTAAAATTTTGATAAATTTTAGCTGAAAAGTGACAATACAAGCCCTCCATAGATATCGAATATAACATTATTCTGGGCAATCCTTCTGATACAGCCTTTACATATACAGAGTCTATGATTTACTTAAATTTTGTGGACATTGAAAGACCAGGGGGTCTCACCCTCATTAAAGCGGTCTCGGGTAGCTTTTCACTATATATTTTGAATATCCAACTGGCATTTTGGGCGCTCCGTAAACATTAAAGACAGGAAGTCTACCCCAATTCCTATTAGTCACGTGTGTATCTACCTATTGACTAAATGTCTGCATAATATTAAAAAGATTGAGCAATAGGGGGCTCTCACCATTACCCTGCGCCCTTTGTCCTAAAATTTTGATAAATTTTAGCTGAAAAGTGACAATACAAGCCCTCCATAGATATCGAATATGACATTAATCTGGGCAGTCCTTCTGATACAACCTTTATATATACAGAGTCTATGATTTACTAAAATTTTGTGGACATTGAAAGACCAGGGGGTCTCACCCTCATTTAAGCGGTTTCAGGTAGCTTTTCACTATATATTTTGAATATCCAACTGGCACTTTGGGCGCTCCGTAAACATAAAAATCAGGAATCTACCCAAATTCCTTTTAGTCACGTGTGTATATACCTATTGACTTAATGTCTGCATAATATTAGAAAGATTGAGCAATTAGGGGGCTCTCGTCATTGCCCTGTGCCCTTTGTCCTAAAATTTTGATAAATTTTAGCTGAAAAGTGACAATACAAGCCCTCCATAGATATCGAATATGACATTAATCTGGGCAGTCCTTCTGATACAACCTTTATATATACAGAGTCTATGATTTACTAAAATTTTGTGGACATTGAAAGACCAGGGGGTCTCATCCTCATTTAAGCGGTCTCAGGTAGCTTTTCACTATATATTTTGAATATCCAACTGGCACTTTGGGCGCTCCGTAAACATAAAAATAAGGAATCTACCCAAATTCCTTTTAGTCACGTGTGTATATACCTATTGACTAAATGTCTGCATAATATTAGAAAGATTGAGCAATTAGGGGGCTCTCGTCATTGCCCTGTGCCCTTTGTCCTAAAATTTTGATAAATTTTAGAAGAAAAGTGACAATACAAGCCCTCCATAGATATCGAATATGACATTAATCTGGGCAGTCCTTCTGATACAACCTTTATATATACAGAGTCTATGATTTACTTAAATTTTGTGAACATTGAAAGACCAGGGGTCTCACCCTCGTTTAAGCGGTCTCAGGTAGCTTTTCACTATATATTTGAATAACCAACTGGCACTTTGGGCGCTCCGTAAACATAAAAGACAGGAAGTCTACCCAAATTCCTTTTAGTCACATGTGTATCTGCCTATTGACTAAATGTCTGCATAATATTAGAAAGATTGAGTAATTAAGGGGCTCTCACCATTGCCCTGTGCCCTTTGTCCTAAAATTTTGATAAATTTTAGCTGAAAAGTGACAATACAAGCCCTCCATAGATATCGAATATAACATTATTCTGGGCAATCCTTCTGATACAACTTTTTTATATACAGAGTCTATGATTTACTGAAATTTTGTGGACATTGAAAGACCAGGGGGGTCTCACCTTCATTTTAGCGGTCTCAGGTAGCTTTTCAGTAAATATTTTGAATATCCAACTGGCACTTTGGGCGCTCCGTAAACATAAAAGACAGGAAGTCTACCCAAATTCCTTTTAGTCACGTGTGTATTACCTATTGACTAAATGTCTGCATAATATTAGAAAGATTGAGCAATTAGGGGGCTCTCACATTGCCCTGTGCCCTTTGTCCTAAAATTTTGATAAATTTTAGCTGAAAAGTGACAATACAAGCCCTCCATAGATATCGAATATGACATTAATCTGGGCAGTCCTTCTGATACAACCTTTATATATACAGAGTCTATGATTTACTAAATTTTTGTGGACATTGAAAGACCAGGGGGTCTCACCCTCATTTAAGCGGTATCAGGTAGCTTTTCACTATATATTTTGAATATCCAACTGGCACTTTGGGCGCTCCGTAAACATAAAAGACAGGAAGTCTACCCAAATTCCTTTTAGTCACATGTGTATCTGCCTATTGACTAAATGTCTGCATAATATTAGAAAGATTGAGCAATTAGGGGCTCTACCATTGCCCTGTGCCCTTTGTCCTAAAATTTTAATAAATTTTAGTTGAAAAGTGACAATACAAGCCCTCCATAGATATCGAAATGACATTATTCTGGGCTATCCTTCTGATACAACCTTTTTATATACAGAGTCTTTGATTTAATTAAATTTTTTGGAATATTGAAAAGCCAGGGGGGTCTTTCCCTCATTTAAGCGGTCTCAGGTAGCTTTTCACTATATATTTTGAATATCCAAACTGGCACTTTGGGCGCTCCGTAAACATAAAAGACAGGAAGTCTACCCAAATTCCTTTTAGTCACTGTGTATCGCTATTGACTAAATGCCTGCATAATATTAGAAAGATTGAGCAATGAGGGGGCTCTCACCAATTGCCCTGTGCCCTTTGTCCTAAAATTTTGATAAATTTTAGCTGAAAAGTGACAATACAAGCCCTCCATAGATATATCGAATATGACATTAATCTGGGCAGTCCTTCTGATACAACCTTTATATATACAGAGTCTATGATTTACTAAAATTTTGTGGACATTGAAAGACCAGGGGGTCTCACCCTCATTTAAGCGGTCTCAGGTAGCTTTTCACTATATATTTTGAATATCCAACTGGCACTTTGGGCGCTCCGTAAACATAAAAATCAGGAATCTACCCAAATTCCTTTTAGTCACGTGTGTATATACCTATTGACTAAATGTCTGCATAATATTAGAAAGATTGAGCAATTAGGGGGCTCTTCACATTGCCCTGTGCCCTTTGTCCTAAAATTTTGATAAATTTTAGCTGAAAAGTGACAATACAAGCCCTCCATAGATATCGAATATGACATTAATCTGGGCATCCTTCTGATACAACCTTTATATATACAGAGTCTATGATTTACTTAAATTTTGTGAACATTGAAAGACCAGGGGGTCTCACCCTCATTTAAGCGGTCTCAGGTAGCTTTTCACTATATATTTTGAATATCCAACTGGCACTTTGGGCGCTCCGTAAACATAAAAGACAGGAAGTCTACCCAAATTCCTTTTAGTCACGTGTGTATCTACCTATTGACTAAATGTCTGCATAATATTAGAAAGATTGAGCAATTAGGGGGCTTTCACCATTGCCCTGTGCCCTTTGTCCTAAAATTTTGATAAATTTTAGCTGAAAAGTGACAATACAAGCCCTCCATAGATATCGAATATGACATTATTCTGGGCATCCTTCTGATACAACCTTTATATATACAGAGTCTATGATTTACTAAATTTTGTGGACATTGAAAGACCAGGGGGTCTCACCTCATTTAAGCGGTCTCAGGTAGCTTTTCATATATATTTTGAATATCCAACTGGCACTTTGGGCGCTCCGTAAACATAAAAGACAGGAAGTCTACCCAAATTCCTTTTAGTCACGTGTGTATCTACCTATTGACTAAATGTCTGCATAATATTAGAAAGATTGAGCAATTAGGGGCTCTCACTATTGCCCTGTGCCCTTTGTCCTAAAATTTTGATAAATTTTAGCTGAAAAGTGACAATACAAGCCCTCCATAGATATCGAATATGACATTAATCTGGGCAGTCCTTCTGATACAACCTTTATATATACAGAGTCTATGATTTACTAAAATTTTGTGGACATTGAAAGACCAGGGGGTCTCACCCTCATTTAAGCGGTATCAGGTAGCTTTTCACTATATATTTTGAATATCCAACTGGCACTTTGGGCGCTCCGTAAACATAAAAGACAGGAAGTCTACCCAAATTCCTTTTAGTCACATGTGTATCTGCCTATTGACTAAATGTCTGCATAATATTAGAAAGATTGAGCAATTAGGGGGCTCTGACCATTGCCCTGTGCCCTTTGTCCTAAAATTTTAATAAATTTTAGTTGAAAAGTGACAATACAAGCCCTCCATAGATATCGAACATGACATTATTCTGGGCTATCCTTCTGATACAACCTTTTTATATACAGAGTCTTTGATTTAATTAAATTTTTTGAATATTGAAATGCCAGGGGGGTCTTTCCCTCATTTAAGCGGTCTCAGGTAGCTTTTCACTATATATTTTGAATATCCAACTGGCACTTTGGGCGCTCCGTAAACATAAAAGATCAGGAAGTCTACCCAAATTCCTTTTAGTCACATGTGTATTGGCTATTGACTAAATGCTGCATAATATTAGAAAGATTGAGCAATTGAGGGGGCTCTCACCATTGCCCTGTGCCCTTTGTCCTAAAATTTTGATAAATTTTAGCTGAAAAGTGACAATACAAGCCCTCCATAGATATCGAATATGACATTAATCTGGGCAGTCCTTCTGATACAACCTTTATATATACAGAGTCTATGATTTACTAAAATTTTGTGGACATTGAAAGACCAGGGGGTCTCATCCTCATTTAAGCGGTCTCAGGTAGCTTTTCACTATATATTTTGAATATCCAACTGGCACTTTGGGCGCTCCGTAAACATAAAAATCAGGAATCTACCCAAATTCCTTTTAGTCACGTGTGTATATACCTATTGACTAAATGTCTGCATAATATTAGAAAGATTGAGCAATTAGGGGGCTCTCGTCATTGCCCTGTGCCCTTTGTCCTAAAATTTTGATAAATTTTAGAAGAAAAGTGACAATACAAGCCCTCCATAGATATCGAATATGACATTAATCTGGGCAGTCCTTCTGATACAACCTTTATATATACAGAGTCTATGATTTACTTAAATTTTGTGAACATTGAAAGACCAGGGGGTCTCACCCTCGTTTAAGCGGTCTCAGGTAGCTTTTCACTATATATTTTGAATAACCAACTGGCACTTTGGGCGCTCCGTAAACATAAAAGACAGGAAGTCTACCCAAATTCCTTTTAGTCACATGTGTATCTGCCTATTGACTAAATGTCTGCATAATATTAGAAAGATTGAGTAATTAAGGGGCTCTCACCATTGCCCTGTGCCCTTTGTCCTAAAATTTTGATAAATTTTAGCTGAAAAGTGACAATACAAGCCCTCCATAGATATCGAATATAACATTATTCTGGGCAATCCTTCTGATACAACTTTTTTATATAGAGAGTCTATGATTTACTTAAATTTTGTGGACATTAAAAGACCAGGGGGGTCTCACCCTCATTTAAGCGGTCTCAGGTAGCTTTTCACTAAATATTTTGAATATTCAACTGGCACTTTGGGCGCTCCGTAAACATAAAAGACAGAAAGTCTACCCCAATTCCTATTAGTTACGTGTGTATATACCTATTGACTAAATGTCTGCATAATATTAGAAAGATTGAGCAATAAGGGGGCTCTCACCAATACCCTGCGCCCTTTGTCCTAAAATTTTGATAAATTTTAGCTGAAAAGTGACAATACAAGCCCTCCATAGATATCGAATATGACATTAATCTGGGCAGTCCTTCTGATACAACCTTTATATATACAGAGTCTATGATTTACTAAAATTTTGTGGACATTGAAAGACCAGGGGGTCTCACCCTCATTTAAGCGGTCTCAGGTAGCTTTTCACTATATATTTTGAATATCCAACTGGCACTTTTGGCGCTCCGTAAACATAAAAATCAGGAAGTCTACCCAAATTCCTTTTAGTCACGTGTGTATATACCTATTGACTAAATGTCTGCATAATATTAGAAAGATTGAGCAATAAGGGGGCTCTCACCATTGCCCTGTGCCCTTTGTCCTAAAATTTTGATAAATTTTAGCTGAAAAGTGACAATACAAGCCCTCCATAGATATCGAATATGACATTAATCTGGGCAGTCCTTCTGATACAACCTTTATATATACAGAGTCTATGATTTACTTAAATTTTGTGAACATTGAAAGACCAGGGGGTCTCACCCTCGTTTATGCGGTCTCAGGTAGTTTTTCACTATATATTTTGAATATCCAACTGGCACTTTGGGAGCTCCGTAAACATAAAAGACAGGAAGTCTACCCAAATTCCTTTTATTTACGAGTGTATCTACCTATTGACTAAATGTCTGCATAATATTAGAAAGATTGAACAGTTAGGGGGCTTTCACCATTGCCCTGTGCCCTTTGTCCTAAAATTTTGATAATTTTTAGCTGAAAAGTGACAATACAAGCCCTCCATAGATATCGAATATGACATTATTCTGGGCAATCCTTCTGATACAACCTTTATATATACAGAGTCTATGATTTACCTGAATTTTGTGGACATTGAAAGACCAGGGGGGTCTCACCTTCATTTTAGCGGTCTCAGGTAGCTTTTCAGTAAATATTTTGAATATCCAACTGGCACTTTGGGCGCTCCGTAAACATAAAAGACAGGAAGTCTACCCAAATTCCTTTAAGTCACGTGTGTATCTACCTATTGCCTAAATGTCTGCATAATATTAGAAAGATTGAGCAATTAGGAGGCTCTCACTATTGCCCTGTGCCCTTTGTCCTAAAATTTTGATAAATTTTAGCTGAAAAGTGACAATACAAGCCCTCCATAGATATCGAATATGACATTAATCTGGGCAGTCCTTCTGATACACCTTTATATATACAGAGTCTATGATTTACTAAAATTTGTGGACATTGAAAGACCAGGGGGTCTTTCCCTCATTTAAGCGGTCTCAGGTAGCTTTTCACTATATATTTTGAATATCCAACTGGCACTTTGGGCGCTCCGTAAACATTAAAGACAGGAAGTCTACCCCAATTCCTATTAGTCACGTGTGTATCTACCTATTCACTAAATGTCTGCATAATATTAGAAAGATTGAGCAATAAAGGGGCTCTCACCATTACCCTGCGCCCTTTGTCCTAAAATTTTGATAATTTTTTGCTGAAACGTGACAATACAAGCCCTCCATAGATATCGAATATGACAGTATTCTGGGCAATCCTCCTAATACAACCTTACTTATAGAGAGTCTATGATTTACTTAAATTTTGTGAACATTGAAAGACCAGGGGGGTCTCACCCTCATTAAAGTGGTCTCAGGTAGTTTTTCACTATATATTTTGAATATCCAACTGGCACTTTGGGCGCTCCGTAAACATAAAAGACAGGAAGTCTACCCAAATTCCTTTTAGTCACATGTGTATCTGGCTATTGACTAAATGCCTGCATAATATTAGAAAGATTGAGCAATGAGGGGGCTCTCACCATTGCCCTGTGCCCTTTGTCCTAAAATTTTGATAATTTTTAGCTGAAAAGTGACAATACAAGCCCTCCATAGATATCGAATATGACATTATTCTGGGCAATCCTTCTGATACATCCTTTATATATACAGAGTCTATGATTTACTTTAATTTAGTGGGCATTGAAAGACCAGGGGGGTCTCACCCTCATTTAAGCGGTCTCAGGTAGCTTTTCACTATATATTTCTTTTATGTGCTTTCCATAAATATTTCTATTTATATTCCTAATTGTTTTCTAGGGTAATCGGTTTTTGTTTTTGTTTGTAAGAAAAATCCTGTATAAAAGTACTGTACCTCTTTGATTTTTTTTTTATTCACAACAATTTATATTACATTTAGACAAATATGCAAATTAGAAATTTAGGGTTTATATTCGAGAACAACGAGAATTTGCAACAGCTTGAAGAGGTCTTATCAGTTCTTTTAACTATAAAAATCATGCTTTTATTGTTATTAAGTATTATTTTTTTTTTTATTTTCAACTTAATTTTGAATATCCAACCGACTGCTAGCAGCCGGTTGGATATTGAATATCGAATATCGAATAACGAACCGGCTGCTAACTTCACACACATATTAATTTTTTGACTGATGCAACTTTTGGTTTGTCCAATGACTGATATGGTGCTATCATCAGCAAATAAATCTGTGTTATGATTAGGATTAGACAAAGGAAGATCATTAATAAAAATTAAAAACAACACCGGTCCTAATACGGATCCTTGAGGTACACCCGTTTTTTGTTTTTGTACGTCTGATAATGTATTTGAAATAGATACTTTCTGATATCTGCCAGCCAAATATGATGTAAACCAACGTAATGAAGTATAAGCTAATTTGTATTTGTTTAATTTTTGAATAAGCAGTTCATGATTGAGAAGATCAAAGGCTTTTGCTAGATCTAGAAATACTGCTCCAACAAGATCGCCATCATCAATGGCTTTAAGCCATTTATCTATTAAAGCTGTTAAAGCGGTTTGACAAGAATGGTTTGCACGAAAGCCTGACTGCATTCTATACAATAACTTGTATTTATTAAGATATTTTACTAAGTGTGTTTTCACATGTTGTTCAAGGATTTTAGAAATGAGTGGTAAAATTGCAATTGGTCTATAATTAAAAACATCCTGTTTTGAGCCTTTGTTCTTATAAACTGGTATGACTTTTGCCAGTTTAAATGAGGATGGAAAAATACATGTTTTGATACTCAAATTAAAAATATGACAAAGTGGTAGTGAAATAGCATGAGAAGACATCTTTAAAAATTTTGCACTTATGGTATCAAGGCCTGTTGCTTTTGATTCATCTAGTGCTTTTAGTTGTAAACACACAAAATCACAACTCATAAGTGGTATAGAAAAATACACGTCATCTGGTACATGACCCGATACAAAATCACCAAGTTTGTTAAAACAACTACTAGAATTGTTGATGTTTTGATCTATATTAAGATTATCTGTGATATTTGTGAAATAAGCATTAAAAACATCAGCAATGCCTTTTGGTTCTAAAATTTCCTTTTTGTTACAATCACTTATGATTTTTATACTGGTATGATTGTCGGTACCGCTGACAGTATGTAGGTGCTTCCATAATTTACTGCTGTTGCTCTTTTTTTGTTCTATGATATTGGTATAATAATTTTGTTTAGAGTTTTCGATGAGATATTTGACTTTATTTCTCCAAAGTCTATAACTATACATATCTTTTTTCTTATGATAAAAATCACGTTTTCTCATGCTATCTAGAATTTCATCATTCATCCACCCATTTTGATACAAACGTTTTACTCTCTTTTTAATGAGTGGAGCATAATGATTTAATACTTTAGTAAAAATATTCAAAAAGGACAACAGTGCTTCTTCGGGGTCATCAATTTCTAATACACAATTAAATGAACACTGTGATATGTGATTGACAAAATCATTTTCATTAAAATGTTTAGTAGATCTGAACGTAATATATTCATGAATTTTCTTTTTCGATTTTAACCCTCTTTTGTGAGAAATGCATACTGGATAATGGTCACTGATAGAATACTTCGGAACAGATATAAAATGAATATTATGTGGTTCATTGCTATAAATATGGTCTACCAAAGAGGAAGATGTTTGTGTGACTCGAGTAGGAACTGAGACTATTTGAGACAAGTTAAAAATGTTTTTTTTAATTTTTCAAATTCTGTCTTTTCTGTTTGTATCATAACCCTTTAATATCTATTTCTTTGTTTTGGATAGAATCTGACAAAAATGTTTCACTTCAACTTCGTTAGCTTTATACATCTTCTTATTCGCTAGCTTGATACATCTTCTTGTTCGCTAGCTTGATACATCTTCTTGCTCGCTAGCTTGGTACATCTTCTTGTTCGCTAGCTTGATACAACTTCTTGTTCACTAACTTGATACTTCTTCTAGTTCGCTAGCTTGAAACATTTTCTTGTTCGCTAGTTTGATAGCCCTTCTTATTCGCCAGCTTGATACAAGTTCTTGTTCGCTAGCTTAATACTTCTTCTTGTTCGCTAGCTTGATACATCTTCTTGTTCGCTAGCTTGATACATCTTCTTATTCGCTAGTTTGATAATTCTTCTTGTTCGCCAGCTTTATACAACTTCTTGTTATTCGCCAGCTTGATACAAGTTCTTGTTCGCTAGCTTAATACTTCTTCTTGTTCGCTAGCTTGATACATCTTCTTATTCGCTAGTTTGATAATTCTTCTTGTTCGCCAGCTTTATACAACTTCTTGTTATTCGCCAGCTTGATACTTCTTTTTGTTCGCTAGCTTAATATAACTTCTTGTTCGTTAACTTGATACTTCTTCTTGTTCGCTAGCTTGATACATCTTTTTATTCGCTAGCTTGATACTTCTTCTTGTTCGCCAGCTTGATACATCTTTTTGTTAGCCAGTTTGATACAACTTCTTGTTCGCTAGCTTGATACAACTTTTTGTTCGCTAGCTTAATACAACTTCTGGTTCGCTAGCTTTATACATCTTCTTATTCGCCAGCTTAATACATCCTCTTGTTCGTTAGCTTTATATAACTTTTTTTTCGCCAGCTTGATACATCTTCTTGTTCGCCGGCTTGATTCATCTTCTTGTTCGCTAGCTTGATACAACTTCCTGTTCACTAGCTTGATACTTCTTCTAATTCGCTAGCTTGGTACATCTTCTTGTTCGCTAGTTTGATACTCCTTCTTATTCGCCAGCTTGATACAAGTTCTTGTTCGCTAGTTTAATACTTCTTCTTGTTCGCTAGCTTGATACATCTTCTTATTCGCTAGCTTGATACTTCTTCTTGTTCGCCAGCTTTATACAACGTCTTGTTCGCCAGCTTGATACTTCTTCTTGTTCGCTAGCTTAATATAACTTCTTGTTCGTTAAATTAACACTTCTTCTTGTTCGCTAGCTTGATACATCTTCTTATTCGCTAGCTTGATACTTCTTCTTCTTCGCCAGCTTGATACATCTTCTTGTTCGCCAGTTTGATACAACTTCTTGTTCGCTAGCTTAATACATCCTCTTGTTCGTTAGCTTTATACATCTCCTTTTTCGCTAGCTTGATACATCTTCTTGTTCGCTAGCTTAAAACATCCTCTTGTTCGTTAGCTTTATACATCTTCTTATTCGCTAGCTTGATACATCTTCTTGTTCGCCAGTTTAATACATCCTCTTGTTCGTTAGCTTTATACATCTTCTTATTCGCTAGCTTGATACATCTTTTTGTTCGCTAGCTTGATACATCTTCTTGTTCGCCAGTTTGATACAACTTCTTGTTCGCGAGCTTGATACAACTTTTTGTTCGCTAGCTTAATACAACTTCTTGTTCGCTAGCTTGATACAACTTTTTGTTCGCTAGCTTAATACAACTTCTTGTTCGCTAGCTTGATATTTTTTCTTGTTTGTCAGCTTTTTACAACTTCTTGTTCGCTAGCTTAATACAACTTCTTGTTCGCTAGCTTGATACATCTTCTTGTTCGCCAGCTTAATACAACTTCTTGTTCCCTAGCTTCATACATCTTCTTGTTCGCTAGCTTGATACATCTTTTTGTTCGCCAGCTTGATACATCTTCTTGTTCGCTAGCTTGATACATCTTCTTGTTCGCCGGCTTGATACATCTTTTTGTTCGCTAGCTTGATACAACTTCTTGTTCACTAGCTTGATACTTCTTCCGATTCGCTATCTCGAAACATTTTCTTGTTCGCTAGTTTGATACTTCTTCTTATTCGCCAGCTTGATACAACTTCTTGTTCTCTAGCTTAATACTTCTTCTTGTTCGCTAGCTTGATACATCTTCTTATTCGCTAGCTTGATACCTCAACTTGTTCGCCAGCTTTATACAACTTCTTGTTCGCCAGCTTGATACTTTTTTTGTTCGCTAGCTTAATATAACTTCTTGTTCGTTAACTTAATACTTCTTCTTGTTCGCTAGCTTGATACATCTTCTTATTCGCTAGCTTGATACTTCTTCTTGTTCGTCAGCTTGATACATCTTCTTGTTCGCCAGTTTGATGCAACTTCTTGTTCGCTAGCTTGATACAACTTTTTGTTCGCTAGCTTAATACAACTTCTGGTTTGCTAGCTTTATACATCTTCTTATTCGCCAGCTGAATACATCCTCTTGTTCGTTAGCTTTATATAACTTTTTGTTCGCCAGCTTGATACATCTTCTTGTTCGCTAGCTTGATACTTCTTCTTGTTCGTTAGCTTGAAACATCTTTTTGTTCGCCAGCTTGATACATCTTCTTGTTCGCTAGCTTGATACATTTTCTTGTTCGCCGGCTTGATACATCTTCTTGTTCGCTAGCTTGATACAACTTCTTGTTCACTAGCTTGATACTTCTTCTTGTTCGCTAGCTTGATACATTTTCTTGTTCGCTAGTTTGATACTCCCACTTATTCGCCAGATAGATACAACATCTTGTTCTCTAGCTTAATACTTCTTCTTGTTCGCTAGCTTGATACATCTTCTTATTCGCTAGCTTGATACTTCTTCTTGTTCGCCAGCTTTATACAACTTCTTGTTCGCCAGCTTGATACTTCTTCTGGTTTGCTAGCTTAATATAACTTCTTGTTCGTTAACTCAACACTTCTTCTAATTCGCTAGCTTGATACATTTTCTTGTTCGCTAGCTTGATACAACTTTTGTTCGCTAACTTTATACAACTTCTTGTTCGCTAGCTTGATACAACTTCTTGTTCGCTAGTTTGATACAACTCCTTGTTCGCTAGTTTGATACATCTTCTTGTTCGCTAGCTTGATACATCTCAATATTTGATGGCTTATTGTTCGGTAGCTTGAATCTGATAATATCTTTTTCGTCACTAGAGCTATTTCAAAGCCATTTGCAAGCAATACACAAATAACAGACACTAAAAATATATGACTCATGCATGGTCCACATATATACAATATAGATTTCAGTGACTGAAGCATACTTTTCAATTCATATTATGGAACCTTTATAATTTATTATTCAAAAGTAGTAGTACAGAGACAGGAGAATCAGTTAGATCTTAATTTGTATTTAGAAATAAAAATCCCATAAAGAGATGATTTGTTTATTTGTAAGTAAAACATTTTGAAAAATGGCAACATTTCCTTGTATTGCTATTTGTGCAATAACACATGTATTCCAATCATTTAGGGACCGGTCAATATTTATTAGGGGTGTTGGGACCGGTGCAAAACGCAGTAAGACACACATTTTTTAAAATTTAATTTTCGATAGGACTTCTACTTTTTTAGTTGTCAACACTGATAGGACAGTAATATTTTTATGGCATATGTATGAATGCAGTAATTAGGCTATATATATACAAATTTAATTACAACAAAATAAACAAGATTAATTGAGGAACAAACAAGAAAACTCATCATAGATACCAGGATCAAAATTTTATATATACGCCAGACGCGCGTTTCGTCTAAAAAAAGACTCATCAGTGACGCTCGAATAAAAAAATGCCTAAAAGGCCAAACAGAGTACAAAGTTGAAGAGCTTTTAGGCTCAAAAATTTCTAAAATGTGTTGAAACGAACAAAGGAAAAAAATAATTTGTGATGGATTCCGATATAAGGTAGACAAAGTATTTATAGAGGAATGTGCACCACAATCGAGAAAAGATAAAGAGAAAGAGCAGTTCCTAATGCAATTCTACGAACAGTATTGTACAGGGGGTATATCTAGAGCCAATTACGTACGTTCTCTAGCTTATAAATTCCAGGCTAGAACAGACTTTTACCATTTGATTTAACCTTTTAGACTTTTCGTTCTGTATTTTAATTGAAAAGTTATATATTGTTTTGTGTTGTGCTGTCTTCAGTCTATTAGTGCTGTATTTTAATGGACATGTCTTGAGTCTATTAAACTTTTTTTTATTATATATTATTTATTTACCCAAAAGGGTTAAAAATATTTCGCAAAAATGGGCTTTGACAATTTTAATTTTCGCTAAAATGGGTTAAAATTCTGGCGCTCAAATAAAATTAATAAAAAAATAAAATAAACGACAATAAACAAATGTAAAAAGAGATCCTTTTAACATGGAGCTTTTAATAAGTGATGTGATATACTGCCATCATTAATTAACCAAATGCTAATCATTCAATAAAGGTAGTATTAAATAAAATATACATGTATATCAAGTAATAATATTGTAGAGTATTACTCTTCATGTAAAAATCTTCCTTTAGAATTGCAGTTCTACTGTTTTGATATATATATATAAATTCCAGACAAATTCAAAGACTATTATATGTGATCTATGTTAATCAGTTAAAAATGAAGTTAAGGTCTGTTAGATTTATTTATAGATTAGATAGGACATTATACTTATTTAGTAGATATTTCATATAGGACGGACACTTTTTTGGTATATTCAGAGGATAGGACATAGATATTTTTAAAGGGAGAAATATGAATTGCACCGGTCCCAACCCCCCAATAAATACTGACCGGTCCCTTAAGTTGACTCTAATAATTCAAAATTGTTTATCACGGCCTTAAAAATTTAGGATTTGTTTATAAAAAGCTGCCTATATATACCAATAGTTTTTTATCAAGCACTTTAACCTGTATGTACGTCAATTCAGGCTGTAATCATTCAATATATTAACATGCAACACCTGTAGTATGTAAGTACGTGGGAGTAAAAAGGGGACGATTTAACATGTGGTTACTTAACCATTATTATCAATGATCGATCACGATACAAAACAAATGAAATATTCCCTTCACAAGACATTTCCACTGATAGAAATATTCCTTTCATAAGACATCTTCACTCATAGAAACATCCCCTCATAAAACATCTTCGCTCACAGACATATTCCCCTTATAAGACATCTTCGTTCAGAGAAACACTCCCTTCACAAGACACATATTCACTCATAGAAGCATCCCATCATAAGACATCTTCGCTAAAAGAAATACCCCCCTCATTAGGCACCTTAGCTAAAAAAAAAATTCCCCTCATAAAACAGCATCAACAAAATGGAAGTGTTTAACGACCTTGACTGGCCATACAGCCCTCGCACGGTCGGCTCGGTGCCCGAAGGCGTTTGATGAGCATTTAAATAATTTTTGCCGGCATCGGTCAGGAACAGGTGGTGGTCGCCATTTTGGAGGTCGCCATCTTGGTTTTATGAGATGTTTTGGTTTGGTATGTTTTGAGCTGAAAATTGGTCTAAATAAAAAATATCTGATTCAGAATTAATCATAGCTAATTGAAAATACCTTTTCAATAATAAATATGGACAGGCAATTGACTCTCCTTTACAAATGACAATTTAGTCACCTAATCTATATTGATCAGTTTTACTCTTAAATATCTTGATTGAAAAATGATCATCTTTGAAAACTTTATCCTTACAACGAATAGCGCTTACTTCATCATAACGAAGAAAACCAGCAAAACATAAAATAATCATAGTTAAATCCCATATAACAAGTAAATCATTACAATCTTTGTACTTAGAACATAAATTTATCAAAACATCTACAGTAATGTGATCTTTTTTCACTTTCGGTCTGTGTGGTTGTCGTTTTGCAGCTTCCATTAAATTCACAACGAAAATCTTGAATTCCTTGAATGTTATGCGCCCACTTGATCCCGTAAACGGCAGATTGTACTACACTTTTAGACGAGCCTTTATCCAGCAAATGAGTTAAGTATAACGCAACGTGAATTGGAGAAGTGGGAATAGATTTTCCTCCTTCTTTCGATATAAACTGTTCCCAACGTTTAAAAGAATAAAAATATTTACTATTGGTGTTGCTGCTATGTGAATGTAACAAAATTCTTCCATTTTCCAACCAAGTTGAGTGAAATTTTCTGAAATCGCTCCACACTGTGAAATTTCTTTCTGAATGGTACATTTTAACCCGATCCCTAAAAAAACAAATACAATAATAAATATCTAAAATCTAATTTGAAGTGACAACAAAGTGAAATTTGTATCTGTGTTTCCGAACAATCCGTTCCTTCCTCTTCCTCTCATAACTACACTTGATGACAACAATCTGCTGTCTCCTACAAAACTCGCAAATTTTTGCGAACCTTCAATACCAACGTTTAAAATTGGCCAAAAAGGAGCTGCCCTCCAGTATGGAACAATTAGTGTACCGATAGATTTTTCTTGATTCATTTTTTGAATACATTTGGAAACAAGTGAAGGTGGTGGTACAATCCAATTAATTTCGCTTTTCCAATCTTCATCAAAAGCATTAATACCTGAAGTATTAGTACACGAGTGCTTAGAGTTGAAGACCAGACATTTTGTATTATAATCTGACGCAAATTGATCTACCGTATGAGGACCCCACAAATTATCTAGAACTGAATGCACTTCTGGGTCTATTCCCCAGTCACCACAGTCTACACTAGTACTTTAACTGATATGATCAGCCTTAACGTTTTTGTCTCTTGGTACCCACTGTGGTAACAATACAATATTGTTAAGCTTACATACATTGGCTATCTTGATGGCGATTAATTGTAGATCGCCCTTTCTACTACCTTGCTTAATAATGTAAACAATATTTTGATTATCAGTATACCATTTAATAGTTTCACTTTGAAATGTTACTAGTAATGACAACAAAACTCTATATACAGCTTCTTACTCTCTCCATGTGGAGCTTTTCAGACTTTCTACAGAATTCCAACTACCCATAACTTCAGTATCACTGATACTGACAGCATACCCTCCGAAACCTATACCGAATGCATCACTATAAACAATGCAAGAGTACTGTTCCACTATACTCAAATCTCTACCATTCAGTATGACTACGTTTTCCTTCCAATTTCATCTAATGCTTTGCTATTCAAAAGCACAGGAGCGTTCCAACTTGCTCAATAAGCAATCGTACATACTCCTTTTACGCAACCGTACTACTGGGCCAATTGCCCCTTGCATAGAAATAATCTGTCCAATAATGGACGCCAAAAACCTGGCTGTTACTTTTATTTCACCTTTTCTCAACCTGTGAATAATCACATTCAGCGTATCTTTCGACTTATTCAATCTACTTTCTGTCACATAAACAATACCATCTTTCATGTCCCACACCACTTTCTGTCACTTAAACAATACCATCTTTCATGTCCCACACCAAACCTAGCCAAGTAACTGTCTAACTGATTGACTGGTTCCCAACTACACTTTTCTTCGGCAATTAAAAAACCAGCCGATCTTAAAGCATAACGTACGTTAAGCTACAGAAATTAGCCTTACTAATTTCACTTGCCCCACCCATGCCATCATCAAGATACATTATAATCTGTAATCCTTGATCTCTTAAATATTTTACAATGCATCTAACAACCTTAGTAAATAGAATGAAATTCAAAACAGTGTGGCTGTGGCCATTGATTGACACATTAAATTCATCCATTGACTGGGACAATTTAGTTGAACGTTTGTATGTAACGACCATTGCTCACTGTGTACTTTTTAAAGACACTTAAACTATGGGGTCACCAAAGGTTCTCAACACCTTAATAAAGTAATTCGAAAAAATTAATCAGAAATAACACGATGTTTTGATTCATATCAATTATATAAATCAAAACATAAAGGTTATTTCTGATTAATTTTTCGAAATATTTTATAATAAAAGGCGTTAAGAAACCTTGGTGACCCCACAGTTTAAATGTCTATCGTAGGTACGTCGTGAACAGTGGTCGTTACAGACAAACGTTCACGTAAATTGTCCCAGTCAATGGATGAATTTAATGTGTCAATCGATGGCCACAGCCACACTGTTTTGAATTTCATTCTATGTATCCTGTTGTACTTATACCAAAAGGTAATATGTTAAAAACGCAGTATTTTGTTACTTTTTCATGTTCATGAAACCAACTGAAACCTAAGTACGTTTTCTGATCTTCGAATATTCCAATATGATGATATGCTGATAGAAGATCTATTCCCTTTTCGAACATATGACTAGCTTCAACAGCATCTTCATATTTGAACCTAGATTTGTGTAAGTGGGGGTTTATATGCCTGCAGTCAAGAACAAGTCTGAATTTTTCTTTATTCCTGGCAACTGTGAGAGGATTGACTACTTTTGGTCACTCGGGTACTTGAGATATACAACCCCGACCAATTAACTTAGTGATCTCAGATTCAACAAACTCTGCATTATCAAATGCTGTCTTATTGTTCCTTAAACTACAGCTTTCAGGTTCTGTATAAAACGGAATTCTGTAACCATCTCTAATAATAGTTAAGAATATAGTCGTTTGCATAAATCATTTGCCAATAAGTGAACGCGTTACGTAACCTGTTTACCGGTGAATCGTTAGAGTTCACCTTTGTAACTGTACTTTTAAATGTGTTATCAAGCTTGACGAATTGTGAATGCGTATCTTTCGCAATTTTGCTTTTGTCAAAACTATCAAAGTTTTCTACAGTTTTATCAAAACTATTTACATTTTTACTTATCTTGTCAATCTTGTTTCTTTGCATTGTTGCACCAAAAGCACCAGTTTAATGGTCGACCCTCCAGTGTCCGGGAATATCACACTCATGACATTTCTCTGGGCGTTGAACTGGAACATTATTTCTAGGTGCGTTGGAATTAAATCTCGACGATTGAGAGGTACTGTATTAAGGGGTTGATCTATGCTGTTTACTTTGTTTCTCGTCCTTAATTTTACGTGCAGCTTTGTTTTCGGCTCTGATGATTCGTTTGTCATCTTCAGAGTCGTCGACCAGACTATGAGTTTCATATTTTGTCACTGTTTTCCAGTCACTCTCGGATTAGTCTGCCAATTTAACTAATTTTTGTCTATGACGTAATATATCCAAACCTTCACTGATACTTTGTGCTGCCTTTTGGGTCTGTTCGCTTCGGGTCTTCCCTCAGAAAACATCTAGCTTCCTTCCTCTTGTTGGCAACTTTGGAATTAACTTTAAATTGTTCTTCATTCCCCTTTCTCTTGAACACGGAATTGTCCGAATCCATCTTCAATCTTGGCAAGTTGTGTTTCTAACAATTGTCGTTGATTTTCGTTCGTCGACTTTTGGAAAGCGTCAAAACTGCTTTTGATAATCCTGTCCATGTGATGTACGATATCATTCTGTGCGGATGAAACAGCTTCTTGCACACTTTGTTTAATCAAAGCAGGGGCGGATGCAGGAATTTTCGAAAGGGGGGGGGTGCAAGGGGTGCAAAACATATGTCCCGATACAAATGCATTGATCGGCAAAAATAAAGGGGGGGGGGGTGCGCACCCCCGGAACCCCCCCCCCCCCCCCTGGATCCGCCACTGCAAAGAATCTAGCTATACCGGCTCCGACATTTTAACTGTACGATGTCTACGGCTAGAATGACCACCTAGACATTTTTTTTTCACGAACCCGCGAAAAACAAATTAACATAACAAAACATAAGGTCACCTGACCTATCAAATCATACATCATTGACCTATACAAAATATTATAGAAACTTTAAAAGAGGGACGAAAGATACCAAAGGGACAGTCAAACTCATAAATCTAAAACAAACTGACAACGCCATGGCTAAAAATGAAAAAGACAAACAGAAAAACAATAGTACACATGACACAACATAGAAAACTAAAGAATAAACAACACGAACCCCACCAAAAACTAAGGGTGATCTCAGGTGCTCCGGAAGGGTAAGCAGATCCTGCTCCACATGTGGCACCCGTCGTGTTGCTCATGTGGTTACAAATCCGGTAAATAGTCTAAAACGGTAGGTCACATTCATGAAAGGGAAGGGGATTGTAGTTACGACGTAAAGAACATATCCGATATCATTTGTGAAACGGTTATTCCATAACGGTCAACCAACTCGTGATGGCGTCCGTAAAATTTACGAAGGGATGATTTCAACTTCACCATTTGGAACTCTTGGTTTAATAGCTTCCTTGTGAGCAGTAACCCTCTATCAAGAAAATCATGATAGGAAATGCAAGCACGGGAATATCGTATCAATTGGGAGATATATACCCAGTATGCAGGTGCTGCTGGAATGTTGCTACTTAGAAATGGAAAGTTCACAATTGAAAAGCTGAAATCATCTCTTTTGTCGTAAAATTTTGTTTTCAACCGACCCTCATTGTCAATTTCTAGATCTAAGTCAAGATATGAAGCCGACTTAACTGTATCTGTAGTATCCTTTATCTCCAATTCGATGGGATAGATGCGTTCCACATAGTCACCAAATTTTGAATTGTTTAGTGAAAGAACGTCATCTATATAGCGGAAAGTAGAGTTAAAGGATATTGCTAACGTCTTATCTTTCTTCCCAAGAAGTTCAGACAGTATTTTTCCGCTATACTGCGAAACGCTGAAAAAAAATATATGTTATAATAAAACCTTGAAAGTTTGAAGGTAAACATATTTTTTACTTCAAAGTTGATGCTTTTCTTTAAGGCAAAATGTAAGTCCATGTGTGCAGATGAACTCAGATTTGTACTTTAATGCTTTCCGTGCGTTGATAGTTTAATAAGTTACTTTTTAAAAAGGTTTTCGTAAGTAATTAGTTCTCACTGGTTTAAGAGAAAATAAGAAAAAAGATAAATTGCATTAGTTAAACAAAAATATTGTAACATGACACAACACATATAATCAAACCACTCGAACCCATGAAACATCTGATAAAAGAAATGTCTCTTTAATTGTAAGAAATGTGGGCTGAATAAATTTGATGTTTGTTTGAAGTTCAAAATACGTATCTATACTGAAAAAAAGACGGGGGTAAATTGCATTAAATTAAAATTACAAACTGTCTTCCTACTCATAAATATGAAATATTGCATGTATAATCTTTAAAAGTACATTTTAAAAGTAACTTGCACTTTAGAATGATATATAGGATTCTTCCTCAATGTAGCATAGATTTTTCAACACCAATGTATTAATCAAAGTCATCATTGAAAGATGCAATATATTCTATAAATATATGACACTTCTTCTTGTTCGATGGTTTATTGTCCGCTATCTTGATGCATCTTCTTCAAGTGTTTGCTAGCTGGATGATCTATTTCGCTAGCTTGGTATATTTTCTTGTTCTTAGCTTGATACTTGTTTTCTAGCTTGAGTCTGGTTTTATTTTCTTCGTCATTGAAGCTAGTTCAAATTTTCAACCAACAAATAAATTACACAGACACTTAAAATATATGACCTCATTCATGGTCCATATATATATAAAGGAATTCAGTGACTGAAGCAAACCTTTCAATTCGTATTATGGAACTTTAATAATTCAAAAGTAGTAGTACAAAGACAGGGGAATCAGATAGATCTAATAAAATTGAGAATGGAAATCGGGAATGTGTCAAATAGACAACACGACCAACCAGTAGAAAACAGCCGAAGGCCACCAATGGATCTTCAATACAGCGAGAAAACCCCGCACCTGGTTGTGTGCTTCAGCTGGCCCCTTAACACAAATTTGTACTAGACTAAGTTCAGTGATAACGGAAGTCATACATGATAATAAACTCCGATATATATATGAACAATATATGTATAGCCCTTTATATCTTGCTGTGTGGTGTGAGCAAAGGCTCCGTGTTGAAGATCGTACTTTGACCTATAATGGTTTACTTTTATAAATTGTGACTTGGATGGAGAGTTGTCTCATTGGCACTCATTCCATATCTTCTTATATGTATAAAATTAAATATCATACAAGACTAACATAGGCCAGAAGCTCCTGTAGTATGGCAGTACGTGGGAGAAACAGGGGGACAATTTAAAATGCCGTTGATTAACCCTAGTTATTTATGATCGATCACAGCACACAACAAATGAAAAATCCCGTCACAAGACAACCTCTCTTAAAGAAACACTCCCTTTACAAGACACATTAACTCATAGAAATATTCCCTTCATAAGAAATCTTCGTCATAGATCTAGAAACATTCCCCTCATCATGCCCATAAGAAAACTTCGCTAAAAGAAATATTCATCTCATTAGGCACCTTAGCTCAAAAATATATATATATATATAATTCCCCTCATAAAACAGCTACGCTAAAAGAAATATTCCCTTCAAAAGACATCTTCGCTCAACGAAATATTCCCTTCATAATATATCTTCACTGAAAGAAACATTCCATCACAAGACATCTTCACTCATAGAAACATTCCCTTCATAAGATATATTCGCTCAAAGAAACACCCCAACATAAGACACCATTGCTCGAAGACACATTCCCTTAATAAGACATCTCCGCTCAAAGAAACATTCCATCATAAAACAGGTTCGCTCATGCAAAGAAACGTTTATTTGATAAAGACACTTTTCAAGTTAAAAAGGGAACGGTGATTATGATACCGAGGCGAAACGGAAAAGAGAACACTGTGCACCATACAACTCCATACTGTTTAAGTAAAAAAGAAAGAAAAAAATACAGTAAAGATTAGGTTTCCGGTGCAGCATCGTCTTCAGCAGATTTTTAATATTGGCCACTAGAGGTAGCGCACTAACGATCTTACTACGCTTTAAAAAAGATTTTTGCAACAACACACATATTTTGTCTTTGTCTAACTATATCACATTAGTATATTTGTACACGACCGTGGACAGGAACTTGTAATGATTTGTGAATATCTTATATATTTATATACCAAATAGTGTTTTGGCACCTCCTTGGCATATATATCTTAAATCTTTTTGAATGCATAGATGAATATATCCAATAGCTGCTCATTTTCGTGAATTTAATACCTTAATTTGCAAAAGGCGTACCTTATATATAACTTCTATAAAATTCTGAAAGCAATTGATTAACCGATTAAAGATTGTCGTTTGTATCCTGACTGGTTCAAAAATGAAAATTCAGAGAAGAAAAATAAGTGACATCCATATTTCTTCAACAACGAACAACATCGTCTTCGTTCTCTAAATTTATGCAAAATGTCCTACAAATCCACGCTTGCATGAGTTACTTTCTGGTATTTTCCAAATTTACATACCAATACTGTGTTGAAATTGCACTGTTATAGACCAACTGTTATTGCGATGTATCTAAAGACAGATTCAAAAGTCCAAAAGGAACAGACAAAACAAAGAAACACGACAATCAGACAAACCACAGTCAACAAAATACGTCTCAAAACCCCCAGACAGAGCAATTCACGAACCCCACTAAAAGATATTAAGAAAATTCGAATCCACATGTGGCACCCGTCCTTTTTGCTCATGGCAAGTACAAATGCTATGTCATGCAGTAAGTCTCATTCGATGATGTCGTAATTGAGGAAATAAAGACTACGGTAAATAGAACATATCCGCGGTCATCAGAGATAATCCATAACGGTTAACCAACTGATGATGTCATCGGTAAAACTAAAGGCAGTATAAAATTTAAATAAAACGTTTAGTTAAGTACCATTCATTAAAAAAACCCAAGGATAATGTTTAAAAACACGAATCCAAGAAGAAAAAAGAAAAAAAGAAGCAAATTAAATAAGTGGAATTATAAATTAGAAAAAAATTAATATTTTAACATCAAAATACATTTGCTTGTGTAATCATTAGAAACAAGGAATGTTACATGACATCTGCATGGTCTGTTTTAAAATTATCATTTATATACCATTTTCTACATACGGAAATGCCTGTACCAAGTATAAAACATATTGCAGTTGCTTTCCATTCGTTTGATGTGTTTTACCTTTTGATTTTGCAATTTGATAAGAAAATTTCCATTTTGAATTTTGCTTTGAGTTTGGTATTTTTGATACTTAAAATTTTTAATAATTCAACCAGAAGATGTATTTTAGCACATGCGTATTTTCTCTATGTATTATTTCTTTATAATCGAATAGCCGCGCATGGGCTCAGTAGTATTACCTCATTATACAATTTCAAGTTCGAAATTAGTACTGCTACGCCATTGTCCCAGGTAAGGGGAGAGTTGGGATCACGGTAATATATTTAACCTCGCCACATTCTGTATGTATGTGCCTGTCCCAAGTCAAGAGCCTGTAACTCAGTGAAGGGGCGCAACAGGGGTCCGTTAACATGTGAACAACACATCGATTTTGGCAAAAACAGTTAACAAAAATGCAAAAATCCTGATAACTGTTAACACAGTGGGTTCAAAACAGTTAACAGCACCTTGAAAAATTCCCAAAACAGGTTAACATAAGATAAGATAAGATAAGATAAATTTTATTTTCCAAATTAGGTCCCCAGGGGGGCATATACACATAACATATATGATTGATACAACATACAGTATTTTACATATAACATTGTAAAATAAACTATTGAAATAGTCATACAGGTATTATTTGTTAAATAAAAAAGTATTTGAGAGTTGCTACTCCAGAGATGTGGCAAACCCCATTTATTTATTTACTTTTTTTCTCACTTGATTTTATAATATTTTGCTGAAAATGTATAAATATAAAATATAAAAAAAAATGATTGTTTAGCTGCAACAGACACCAAGGGACGATGCTCGATACATAAAAAGGTATTTCCCCCCTCCACCCAACCCCAACCCCCCTCCCAACCCATTCAGTGGTTGTCGTTTGTTGGTGTGTTACATATTTGTTTTTCGTTCATTTTTATTTAACATAAAAAAGGCCGTTAGTTTTCTCGTTTGGATTGTTTTATGTTTGTTATGTTTGTCATTTCAGGGCCTTTTGTAGCTGACTATGCGGTATGGGCTTTGCTCATTGTTGAAGACCGTACGATGACTATAGTTGCGAAGAGTTGTTCCATTTGCAATCATACTGCATCTTCTTTTTTATATGAGCTAGTTTGTGTGCTTTTGTTTGGATGCTTCAAATATATTACTATTTATTTATTTACTATAGATGCAAAGATTCTTCAATAAGAATAATAAAACTGATACATCTGATATACAAATATATTTTAAATTTTAATAAATACAGATGTACCAAGGGCAATCGACATAGAATCGAAAACCTTTCAACACAAAAAGAACACATCAGACACAGGGTCCCATTATTCAATTAAAAAGATAATTTAAAGAAGGATATTTACAATATTAAGTTATCAGAGATGATGTGCGATGTAGAACTGTCTTATATATATTTTTATTTTCGGCTTCAAACCAAATTGGTTGCTCCATTACATTGGCAATTGTCGATATCAGTGTCTTCCAAAGAAGCTTCGAAAGTTCGAAAACCACTTAGTTCTCTCTTTCCGTTTACGATCGGTCTGTATTTAGTATCCAGTACTGTTCCTTGAAATCCAGAACATTTAGCTTTACATCTTTTACTGTTTCGTTCCAATCCATGTCGTATTCTTTTCACATAACCACTTATAAAAGGCAAACTAAAACACAACTTTAGAAATAATGTTATCATAGGTAAAACTGAACTGAGAAATGTTATTGAGCGAAAAGTTTTAAGTGGACCAGCTTTTATCCAGTATGGAGATCCCATGACTACCACATGACAAAGCGACAATAAAAGTACACCATGACCTAGTTTTGATTGAATGCATCTCCATTCTCTCCAATTCAACTGGTCGCCTACGGATTTAATGGACGTTACGGCTAAGATGCAAAGTCCAAGAAAAGCGATAATTCCAGCTAAACAAGCGGCTTCTCCTTTCCACGTCATCCAAGTCCTTATCGGGAAATGAAGATCACTTGTGATGTTTTTCGGAATAACTATTTCTGTTTCATGATACCAAGACTTCAGATAGGTTGGGCTCATGATAAGAACGGACATGATAACGTGCACAAAAGCTAGCGTGAATGCAGTAAGGCCTAGTTGTTTTCGCGTACGAAGCCACGTATCCAACCAACCTGGAAATCTAACATGTTTTGATCCATTATATATCTGAAATATTGCCGCTATAGAGCTGGGTAAATAAGTACAAGCCAGGACTGTGAAGGCTGTCATACACAATGGTTTGTTTGTTACTTTCACAAATATTTGTTCCCAGCTGTAGCTGGTTTTTTCAACAAAATAAATAAATATGGCATAAAGATACCATATAATAAATACTAGAAATGTAAAGCCAATTGGAAATTTCCATTCAGGAAATAATTGTAATGGCATTTTTTCGATTTTTCTTGCATTCCACAAAACACCATAATCTTTCGGTGTAAATCCTAAATCTCGTGATAAATCAGCAACTGTATTCCTTGCAACAAAGTTATCACTTGCAATGTATACATTATGACTTCCGCCGGAAGTTTGACTTTCCATGTCGTATGCTGAAACTACATTGAACGCTTTTACAACTAAAGAGTGCGAAAGGAATTTCTGAAGTTGTTCCGCATTAGAAGGACCTTTAGTGAGACATTTTTTGTTTGAAACATCAATTATTATTTTGTCTTTTAACAGCTCTACAAACGGAGACAGCGTATCGCTCCAGTGTTTGTTGTGAATTGCTACAACTATCGTATTTGAATTTTTGATACATTCATCCACAGTTGTTATACTAATATTGCACCAACAGTCATGTGTATTAGAAACCATGCGTTCTGTTGGCTTTCTACTACCAAGAATGACGTCATATCCGGACTGTAGAAGACGACATGCAAATGCTTGTGCAAAATTTCCGGTACCAATAATACCTATGGTTCGATGTTTATTTTCTTTGTTCATCGTTCGCTGAAAAAAAAATGTCAAAACGTTATATCAAAGAAAAAGTAATTCAATTTTAAAACAGTTAACTTAAATCTGTAATTCTAAGGGCAGGTTTCATGCCTATGTATACAAAGACTCGTCACATTAAAAATATACATTTTCAAAACACAACACAAAAAGTAATTGTTGAAAAAATAAACCATAAAAACCATAACTCTTTGTTACAGATATCAATATTTTCCGTCAATATATTTTAAATTAGAAAAAAGGCGTGACAAAAGTGTCCGCTTTCATGATCAATTCTCGAACAACCTTAAATTACATTTGGCTGATGATCCAGGCAGATCTTGATCTAGTGATTAAAGAGAGTTTTTTAGGTTTAGGTTCTGGTTTAGGACCGCCCAGGAGAGCAAAACGCACGTTGTGTGTGCACTCACCCTCAAATAGAAGCCAACACCAAAATTTAAACGCCAAAATACAGCAAAAATGCCAATATAAACACTCAAATATAGCACCAAAGAGACAAAGTAAACTCACAACTTCACACTAGACAGAGTGAGTAAACACACAGCTATAGCACTAAACATGCTAAAGAAACAAAGTTAACTAACAACTTCACTCAGACAGTGTAAACACACAGATGTGACACTATTCAAACCAAGTAAACACATAAATAAAGCACTAGACAGCCAAATAAACACAAAAAGTTACACACGATACACAGAGTAAACACCAACACAGGGATAAACCAGCAATTTTAAAAAGAGGGGTTCCTAACCCCCTCATGACAAAAGGGGGGTCCAACTACAAGTCCCCATTCAAATGCATTAATTGTCCAAAAAAGGGGGTTCAACCCCCGGAGCCCCTCCCCTGGATCCGCCAATGCAACATAACACTATACAAAGTAAACACACAAATTAACACTTGATATTGAAAGTAAACGCACAAATTAACACTAGACATTCAACGTAAACACACACATTAACACTTGATATTGAAAGTAAACGCACAAATTAACACTAGACATTCAACGTAAACACACACATTAACACAATATACACATAGTAAATACCTAAATAACATTAGACAGTCAAAAATAAACATCCAAATTACTAGTTACAATAGACCGACAAAGAAAACACATACTTAAAGCCTCGGTCACACCTTACCGGATAGCACGAACGGACGCCTAACGGATGAAATAAAAGTTGTCCGTTGACAAAAGAGTTATCCGTTGGGAGTCCGTTGATGTACTGACCGAATAAAACGGACGTGTAACGGATGCATGACGGACACACACCGGATATGCAACGTACGAGAAACGGACACGTACCGGACAGAACGGATGTCGAACGTACATCCAACGGACGAGTACCGCATAAAACGGACACCTAACAGAAGCGTACCGGATAAAACGGATGTACAAGATATACGAAAAAATCAAAGGCGACGATAATAATACATGTAAATCGCATATATATTCAAAATGATTCTGTGTAACTGGTTTTGGTTTATTTTTCAAAATTCCGCCAAAGGGCAGTGTCTGGCCTGAATAAGAACTGCTTTATTGTATAGACGTGCCTATACTCTAAAATCGATTATGAAAATGAGAATTCATGAACCTTAAGAAATCTGATATAGCAATAATTGGCATTTCTGACGCGAAATTTTCAATTTGCATTTATCCGTTTCAGATCCGTTCATTATCCGTTTTATCCGTTATACGTCCGGTAGAAGTCCGTTTCTCATCCGTTCAACATCCGTTTTATCCGTTAAACGTCCGGTAGAAGTCCGTTGGTGAATTTATCTTCCAGACCTCCAACGGATGTATAACGGACACGTAACGGATACAAAACGGAAACAAAACGGACGAGTACCGTACAAAACGGACGCCTAACGGACGTTCAACGGACATTTTATCCGTCGGACGTCCGTTCAAAGTTTTGAACATGCTCAAAATTTTCCACCGGACAGAACGGACGCCGACGGATAAAACGTACGTTTAACGGACACGCAACGGATATGGACGGACGTCTAACGGATAAGAACGGACATGAACGGATTGAAAAAAAGTTATCCGTTAGGCGTCCGTTCGAGCTATCCGGTAAGGTGTGACCGAGGCTTTAACAATACACGAACAAAATAGAAACCCAAATTAACACTTATAACATTATAGTCATACACCATGTACACAGTTTAATTAAATGTGGGGTGATGGTTAATGAGACCAATATCCACTAACGTTCAAATGAAGTGGATGTAAACCAGTTATGGCAACCTTATGGTATTCAACAATGAGATAAATCCATACCGTATAATCAACTCTATATGTCCACACAGGCTACTTAATTATGGGCAATTTTCCTTAGACAATTCACACGAGAACAATTGACGATTGAATGACACCAGACTGATCTAGTATGTGTGTCTATTTCCCTTAACCTTGGGGTAAAATATTGTTTTAAAGATCTTAAGACTTGTGCAGTGGTCCTTCAAAATTAACTACACTTACATTAATGTTGTTTCAAAAAAGAAGTAAAATATGAAGAATATCAAAACGTCATAAAATAGAAAAATAGAAATATAAAGATGAAATAACAGAAAACATAGATTATTAGACGGTTTGATTTAAAATAAGACTGGTTTTGTTTTAAAGTTGCACTGTTAAAGAGAAAACACTCAAGAGTTTTAAAAGTACAAAAACAAAACTGTACCTCATGAACTTTCTTCTATCTAAATCCCAAAATAGTCACAATAAATTATTGTTTAAACGGTAATACTTGTCATGCAAAACACTCTTAATGTGTAATTTGACGGAAAACGTTTCGTCGTTTTAATACTCTTTATATCGAGTTACAGTTATTTTACAGAAATTGTGTGCATGCTTGATATAGTTTCCCAGATGTTAACATGTTCATATAAACTTTGATTGACATTTATGACGGTATTAAGAAATACACATTAATACGTAGGCTACATTACATATCACACGTACACTCATTCGTCAATACTAATATTGAATCGTGTGGCCTGAAGGAGTCGTATATAGCTTTTTAAATACGCAAAATACACTTTAATTTTATCCTGTTTATTATGGATGAAGGACTTGGCTTTACTTATAATCATAAGATAAATAAATAACGAATTAATGAAAAAACAGGTAGATCGAAAATGACATGTCTCATAACAAAATGACTCCTGTATTTTACCTTTTATCATATTATGTAAATCAATCGTATTTGTGCTAATGCTTACATTATACTTACTTATTTCAATACCTGGAAACGAAGGAATTTCCCTGATAATTTATGAATGAGGACTAATTTCCATAAAATGTATTAACACAGCAGAGCCATTTGGCAATAAAGACATGTCTTTCAGTATTTATCTATATTCGTTGAATCACAGACAAGTGTGTACCCTAAGGTTCTAACAATATAATGCCTTATTTATGATAAGATCACAAAGCTATTTAAGGCCTGAAGATAACCATTTGTTTGAAAATTTTGATTATTTATCTTAAACATGACTTGTATAATAACATGTTTAAGCAGTACATCGTTAACCAAAACTAAATGGTGATGCACGTTGAAGAAATGTAAATTGAACAAAAGTTTTGTATCTAACCGCCTTCAACAGAAAACTGTTCATTTTGAATTTATAAAAAAATTATTTTAAATAACATTTAAAATATTATAACAACCGAACGTATATATGATATCGAAACTTTTGAATTCAATTTGTATTCCAATTTGAAAATTTGAAATTTTAACTCTGTGAGTGATACAAAAGATGGGGGAAAGATACCAGGAGACAGTTAAACTCATAGATCGGCATAACTTGACAACGCTATGGCTAAAAAGGAAAAAGACAAACAGACAAATAATAGTACACAAGACACAACATAGAAAACTAAAGACTAAGCATCACGAACCCCCCAACAAACTGCGTTATTGGCCATACCTGATGACATCACTAGCATGTAACACGTGTAAATTCTATAAGCTTTCAGAATGACAGGTCATAAATCCATTTCAAAATACTTTTTTCATATTTATCTATAATGTACTTTACAAACTTCTGATTTTTAGTCAAGTTAAACGATAAAACGTTGTTTTCTCGTTCTGACTATGCAAATAAAAAGTAATATAGGCAGACAAAATGACTTTTATAGTTAATGTTGGTTAATATCAGAAATTTGGAAATCAGAGCGATTCAACTGTTTTTACAGGATAAATGTCTCTTGAAAATATAATGGATATTAAAAGTTGTATTGTTAGCAATATGTTGCATATACTTCTTGTCTGTATAGGTTATGTATGAGCATTTTTAAACGAACAACAAGAGTTATTAGAGTTATTGCTCTTGGACAGGTAAAATATGTGCAATGGCAGATAACATTTGAATGATGTTCCTTTTTAAATTGAATGTCAACATGCATGCCAAATTGCCATTTAACTGCGCTTTTCCTTCCAATACACATCTAAAGAACAGTGTTTCAAAAACCCATTTTTTTATTTATTAGATATGAGAAGATGTGGTATGTGTTCTAATGATACAAATCTCCATCCAAGTCACAATTTGTAAAAGTAAACCATTATAAGCCAAAGTACGGCCTTCAATCAGAGCCTCCACGCACACCGAACAGAAAACTGTGAACTCCGTCCTTTTAAAATCAAATTTGATGTTCAAATGGTAATATAGGGTATGTTCGTTCGTATAAGTTTCTGGTTTCAAATATATTACTGAGTTCATTCTAATCCAGAATAATTTAATTTAAACACACTATAAAACGTTTGTCCTAAACAGCGATTTCGATATCATTAAAATGACGTCTGATTTGACTATTTTTACCATTTGTCAAATTCCTTTTTTCAGCAGTAATATACTCTCTGTTTGTATATAATATTTATTCAAACAAGGAAAAACATGATGGCATTGTTTATAACACAGGTGCCTGGCTTACTTCTGTTAAGCAGAACAAATGTATGTTTACAAAGAATCAACACTTAATTAGCTATTGTCGGCCACCATTACAAATTTGTTGACTTGTCATCTTAACACAATATCCATATGTTGTCACGTCCTAAGATCTTTTTAGTAATACCAGAATTGTCGTCTAATCCATAATTTTACCAAGTGTGTCAATTTCCCAATTGTCATTGATATGGTTATATTTAAAAATTTACTGTTTACAATTTTTTTAATTTTTTGAAATACTAAGGCTTTTCTACCTCAGGCATAGATTGCCTTAGCTGTATTTGGCAAAGCTTTTAGGAATTTTGGTCCTCAATGCTCTTCAACTTCGTACTTTATTTGACCTTTTTAACTTTTTTGGATTCGAGCGTCACTGATGAGTCTTTTGTAGACGAAACGCGCGTCTGGCGTATATACTTAATATAGTTCTGGTATCTATGATGAGTTTATTCCCAACTCTGTATGGGTTTACATGTCAGCTGAGAATGCATCCATGTCATAAGATGCATAACCTGTCAACACACCTGGGGTTGAAGTCATAAAATTTTGCTCAGTGCTCGGAGCACAAAAATCGTGCTGGAAACATGAAATCAAGCATTTTGATTGGTTGATTTTGGAGTATGAGTACAAAAAAAACGGACTCGAAAGTTATATGACTTCAAGGCCCGGAATCGTTCCCTTAGGAGTTTATTCGATGTCTTAGGATGTTTTGCTTGATTTGTATCTTCTTAATCGATTTATCCGTTTTGAACATCGTTAAACTACTGTTGCTTCAATTTAATTGTTTAATAAATTCACTATACCCGGACCTTTTATTAAACTTCGTTAACTTTGTTTATTGTGACGTCTATCTGGTTGAGTTTAAGATGTTTAAACTGTTGTCGTTTAGAGTTATGGTTAATATTTTCCTAATTTGCAACCATATTAAATATTATTTTTATATTCTAATTTCATACAAGTACATAGAAACAAATAGGTGATAATGCTATCGGTGTATACCATAAGTGTTGAAATAAAGTTCGGAAATAGTATCATTTACTACTCATTATATGGACATATGGTATAAATAACAGTAATTAATTTAAAAATAAAATGATTTACCTAAATAGTCAATCTGAATTTTCTTTACTAAATTATTGTACATTGCTGTCTGGAATTTACGTAAAGTTATGTCAGTCTTACTAGAACCTGCCCTACTATCCACTTTGTGTTTAAAATAGACTGAGTTAATGTACATATACAGTTACAAGTCGGCTTCATATCTTGACTTACATCTAGAAATTGACAATGACGGTCGATTGAAAACAAAATTTTACGACAAAAGAGATGATTTCAGCTTTCAAATTGTGAACTTTCCATTTCTAAGTAGCAACATTCCAGCAGCACCTGCATACGGTGTAAATATCTCCCAATTAATACGATATTACCGTCCTTGCATTTCCTATCATGATTTTCTTGATAGAGGGTTGCTGCTCACAAGGAAGCTATTAAATCAAGAGTTCCAAATGGTGAAGTTGAAATCATCTCTTTGTAAATTTTACGGACGCCATCACGAGTTGGTTGACCGTTATGGAATAACCGTTTCACAAAGGATATCGGATATGTTCCTGTCGTCATAACTACAATCCCCATCCCTTTCATAAATGTGACCTACCGAATTAGACTATTTACCGGATTTGATATCTCATAAGCAACACGACGTGTGCCACATGTGGAGTAGGATCTGCCTACCCTTCCTGAGCACCTGAGATCGCCACAAGTTTTTGGTGGGGTTCGGGTTGTTTATTCTTTAGTTTTCTATGTTGTGTCATGTGTACTATTGTCTGTTTGTCCTTTTCAGTTTTAGCCATGGCGTTGTCAGTTTATTTTCGATTTATAAGTTTGACTGTCCCTCTGGTATCTTTCGTCGCCCTTTTATTGAGTTAATGTTATCACAAAATATTGCTTAAAAAAAAAAATGTTACGTCTAAAAATACGAAATAAACAATAATCCAGGGGATGTGTTTATTATAACACATTTAACTATGGTTTTTGCATCATAGAAAGGTCAGCAAGGAAAGATACTTGATGTTAATCTAATCGCATCCGTCGTGCAAATCAAATGTTGTTTAAAAAATAAAAAAATGTTACGTCTATAAATACGAGATATATATTATTTATCCAGGGATCGATGTGTTAAGTATAGCACATTTTCTCTAGGGAATGTATTTGTTTCAAAACATTTAACTATTGTTTTTGCATCATAGAAAGGTCAGCAAGGAATATATTTGATGTTAATCTTATCTCATCCGTCGTGCTAAGTAAAAACATTGAAGAAAAGAATAGACAGACTGGGTCAAATGGAACATATTTATAATCATTTGTCACTTTCATGGATATTTCTAACTGTGACGATATATAAATAAATGTAATGCATGAAAGCTTCAAAAATGTATGAAATTTAAATTTTAATATGTCAGAAAGGCAGGATGATTAAAAATCAGAAGGGTATATAAATCCAAATTTTCTTCCCTAAATTATTGTGCATTGCTGTCTGGTATTTACGTGAAGTTGTGTCAGTCTTACTACATTTACTAAAGCCTGTCCTACTACCCACTTGTGTTTAAAATAGACTGAGTTAATGTTATAATCATAAAAATAAAAATATGTTACGTCTAAAAATACGAAATATATATATTTATCCAAGGGATGGGTTAATTTTAGCATACTGTCTCCAGGGGATGTATTTATTATAACACATTTAACTATTGTGTTTGAATCATAGAAAGGTCAGCAATGCAACTTATTAAGAAGGGATATAATTACGATACTGTTGTCAAGTCATTAAAGATTGCATATTTTGGCGTTAATATTGAGTCACTGATAAGGTCTTTGCATCGGAACTAAACACATTTATTCTAAAAACAGTTGTTGGCATGACACGGGTTATGTTCTCATATATGTTATGATGGTATGATACTAAACCCCTAACGGGAAGGATTGTGCCTGATGTTCTTATGATGAAATCATAATCTTTCAGTCAGTTTAATTGAAGTCTGGAGCTGGCATGTCAGTTAACTGCTAGTAGTCTGTTGTTATTTATGTATTATTGTCATTTTGTTTATTTTCTTTGGTTACATCTTCTGACATCAGACTCGGACTTCTCTTGAACTGAATTTTAATGTGCGTATTGTTATGCGTTTACTTTTCTACATTGGTTAGAGGTATAGGGGGAGGGTTGAGATCTCACAAACATATTTAACCCCGCCGCATTTTTGCGCCTGTCCCAAGTCAGGAGCCTCTGGCCATGGTTAGTCTTGTATTATTTTAATTTTAGTTTTTTTTGTGTACAATTTGGAAATTAGTATGGCGTTCATCATCACTGGACTAGTATATATTTGTTTAGGGGCCAGATGAAGGACGCCTCCGGGTGCGGGAATTTCTCGCTACATTGAAGACCTGTTGGTGACCCTCTGCTGTTGTTTTTTATTTGGTCGGGTTGTTGTCTCTATGACACATTCCCCATTTCCATTCTCAATTTTATTGATGTTAATCTAATAGCATCCGTCGTGCTAAGTAAAAAAAACCATTGAAGAAAAGAATAGACAGACTGGGTCAAATGGAACATATTTATAATCATTTGTCACTTTCATGGATATTTCTAACTGTGACGATATATAAATAAATATAATGCATGAAAGCTTAAAAAATGTATGAAATTTAAATTTTAATATGTCAGAAAGGCAGGATGATTAAAAATCAAAAGGATATATAAATCCAAATTTTCTTCCCTAAATTATTGTGCATTGCTGTCTGGTATTTACGTGAAGTTGTGTCAGTCTTACTACATTTACTAGAGCCTGTCCAACTACCCACTTGTGTTTAAAATAGACTGAGTTAATGTTATAATCATAAAAATAAAAATATGTTACGTCTAAAAATACGAAATATATATATTTATCCAAGGGATGGGTTAATTTTAGCATACTGTCTCCAGGGGATGTATTTATTATAACATGTATAACACATTTAACTATTGTGTTTGAATCATAGAAAGGTCAGCAATGCAACATACTTGATGTTAATCTAATAGCATCCGTTGTGCTAAGTAAAATAAAAACCATTGAATACAAGAATAGACAGATTGGGTCAAATGGAATATATTTATAATCATTTGTCACTTTCATGGATAACTGTCAAGAAAGTCTTAAATAGTGACAGTTAACCCTTTGAAGTAGTCATTTCAGATTGGTGTCTTTATAGTTTTCTGTATAATAAAGACTTTACTGACATTTTTTTCTATTAATCAAGTAATCAGCAATCCACTTGGTAATTAAGTATTTTCATGGAAGTTAAAACAGGACAATAAAGCTGCCCTGGTAATAAATTAATCAAACCTGCAATATCACGGTACATAGATATATAATTGATCTGGTATCTGTTAACCTATTGTTTAATGTTAATCAAATTTAACAAATCTTACAACATGAAAACTATACATAAACATTTAATGATACATCTTTTGAATGTTAGAAAAAAAGGATATTACATAAACATAAAGTTGTCTCATTGGCAATCATACAACATCTTCTTTTTTATATAAAACATGCAACATCGACAATGTGGGTGTAACCTCGACAAGGTGAATGTAACCAATTCCAAAGTAAAGATGAGAATGTAGCAGTACGTGGCAATGCAATGATCATAGTACTAATACAGTCAGATTGATATCAATAAATATTTTTGGATCTCAGTTATTGTTCAGTACCTTAATTTGTATGTTTTTAATCAATTGATGAGATTTTAGCATCTGTAAACTACCTCTGCCTAATTTTGTTTAAGCCCTTATGTATTTTTGTTGAATGATGATGATTTCATCTTACCAAATGCTCAACCTGAAACCATACCGTTTACATAGTTATTATTTTGTTATTCGTCCGCGATGATTGCAATGTACGCTATAAAATATAAACATGTATTGGAAAGCAATTTTCTTCATCAAATATTTTATGTGGGAAGTTTAGAGATGACGTATGAACGGATGCGATACCTGAAATGTACGTATTAAAAGGTCTTTACACATTTTAAAACCTTTTCTACGTCAGATACTTGGTGTGTGAAATAAAATATGTAATATGAATATAAGAGTTAAAAATTATATCTGAATTTACAATAATATTTGTTTTCAGATTTACATTTTAATTTATCAAGTATATAATTAAATGTTGGTATCAGTGATATTACAAATAATTGCTGTACTAAGATTTAAACTTTTGATTGGAATTTATTGATGAAAACGTGTGAAAACACTGATACATTTTGAAACTTAAATATACATTTATCGGTAAATAATGGTATTATAACCAAATCAAATTATATCTATAACAATGTATAACGAAGCAATATATGAACAAAAACAAAATAATTTTACAGTCTTTTTTTTATGACATAATGTTTTCAAATTTAAGTTTATTTCTTACGAATAATTATTTGTTCATTTGTTTTTTTTGTTTTGTTGCTCTCTACAAGCATTAGAGAAATGTGGTATGATTGCAAATGAGACAACTATAAATATATCTGATTCCATCAAAGTTCAAATAAAGTGGATGTAAGCAATTACAGGCAATCGTACGACAGTCGACACTGAGACAAAAATATTAGTATAGTGAGTATAAAATGCCCCGACATCAAAAAGATGAAAAAAAAATTAACTGGCTAACCCCAACAATTTTAGAAACACAAATATGACCGACATGAACCAACGACAACCACTGAACAACATTGTGTTTTCTCTCTCAATATTATTATTATATGTGTATTATATGTACTAAATGTGGAAAATGTAAAACATAAAATGATTAAGCTGTCATTTGTAGAACCGCGAATTATGAAACATCATGTGCTTGTTTTATACACAGTTTAAGACTTGATGTTTTTTTACAATCAATTACAGCAAATATTGAAAATTCCAAAAAAAATAGTTTCACTTTGGAAAATATTTTACCGTGTTGCTGAAACACTTTACCTTACTTGAAACCCGTGCGCAACCAATAGTATTAGAACTGTACTGATAAAATCAAGAATGTGTGTATCATTGATAAATAAATACAAAGCAGTTTGGACGCGAGAAATTTTTAACTTTACGAAATAGTTAAGCATATGTAATTCGAATTTGAAATCAAATTAACATGGAAGGAATCATAAAATGGTGTTTACCTTTTCTTTGTTGGGACTGGCATTAAGAAACATTTACTTAAATATTTAATCGGAGTGTATAATCTATCGCTTGTGAAATCTATTGTGAAATGATGTTATCAAGCACCGACTTCAGTTTTCTTTGAAATTGCTGCAAGTTCCAATTTTAGATTTTTGAATATCAATCGATTGAGATTATTAGATATTTATAACAGGGTTATTTCAATAAAGGACGACATATGCACGTTAAACTTTCATCTGTATCATATATCAATGAAAATAGACTAATAAAAGTTGAATGGTAAGTTTTGTGTTGGCGTCTTTGCTAGTTCAATTTGAATGTTTGCGTAATTGTTTTAGACAATTGTGTTGTATGAATGTGATGTTTTGACTGCTGGATCCCAATTATTGTCACGTTTATGTATTATTTTTGAATGGATTGCTTACCATATGTGATCATATGTTTTCACTTGTTAGTTTGTTTGACAGCGTTATATTTATCAGTTTTTATTGACTTCCCCTTTTTTGAATTTTCATTGGAGTTCAGTATTTATCCTTTTTTGGAAAAAAAATGTCAGGAGTCAGGAAACCTTAGTTGCTTTACACTTTCACTATGTTATAAATAAAGGCAACAGTAGTATACCGCTGTTAAAAACTCGTAAATCTATGGACAAAAAAAAACAAAAACAAAAATTCAAATGTAACACACACAGAAACGGACTAAGCATTAGACAAAATCCGATGAGAATAACAAATATAACATCAAAACCAAATACATAAATTAGGGATAGAAAAGTACCGTGACACGTCTTATAGTAATGTGAATTCACACTCAAATATAAGAGAAAACAAACGACACAACGGAAACACAACGTTAAAATGTTACACACATAGAAACGAATATGATATAACAATGGCTATTTCCCTGACTTGGTACAGGACATTTTACAGAAAAAAAATGGTGGGTTGAACCTGGTTTTGTGGCATGCCAAACCTCGCACTTTAATGGCAATGTTAAATGTAACATTAAAATGACAACATAATATTACAGGACTACAATACAAATAAATAGGAGAACGTATTCGGCAAAGAAACACATGAATAATAGATAACAAAATGCATCAGTTTTAAAATTCAATACGCCAAAAACGCGCCTCGTCCACACAAGTGACACCCAGATATAAAAGTTCGAAAGTAAAACAAAGTACAAAGTTGTACAGCACTGAGGATCAAAAGTTGAAAAAGGTAGTGCCAAATACGGCTATGGTTATCTGCTTGGGATAAGAACATCCTTATCATTTAGAACAATTTATGCTATTGCAAACAGTAACTGTATCAAATGAATATAATGGATATACATGATAAAACTGAAGTATTAACTAATTACAGAAAACAAAACCTGGATACATAATATTACAGTTTTGCTAACTGTACGACTTACGTATGTCATAATAAATTGCTATATATCTATATTTATATTATGTTTTATGGGATTATATGAATGTCGTCAATTCACGGATGATATCTCGATGAATAATAGGATTTTGAATGGCCAATTATATTTTATTTGTAATTTATATATTCGTTTTTGTATCTTTTGAATAAAACAAAGGTCAAATCGGTGAACATGAATTTCACAGCCAATATCCCTTTATCACGAGCTAAAATGTTAATTGTATTTGTTTTATCAAAATGAGAGTTAAGAACTTTAAGAGTAAACAAGTAGCTGGTTTATCAACTAATAACCGCTACCATTCGCTGGTAATAAAATAATTTCTTTCAAAGTAAACAAATCAGGATTTTAACATGTTTAAAGTGCATATCTTTTAAGATTCTTTTAATCCTATTTATGTAAACATGACATCATTGATATCGATTTAAAATTTACATTAAATTATGTTACATCGCCGTTACATTGACGTATATAACCTACGTCTTTGTTTAATTAATACGAAATCCCTTTCTTTATTATTCACATTAATTATGTACACTAACATAGAAAACTTACCTGAATGTATAACACCTTTCACTTTCTTCCGTTATTAGATGAGAAAGAACTTTTAACCGTATTGCAACTGCCAATCAAAATTCAATTACTCCACTTCCAACCTGTAATTTAAACAGCTTGATATCACTTAAGTTAGAATACATACAACATTTTATACAGTAATGATTGTGTCAACATTCGTTTGTTGTCATACCAAAGCAGATCATCAATTTTGTTTACAATCCTTACATGCATGTTTAAAATAAATTGACATGGATTGGATTTAAGTTGGGGGAATTTATTGTACAGATGGCGTATCTTATACGTTGCCATGTTTAGTCTGTAAGCGATAGAGCATACACTCCGATTAAATATTTTAGTAATTTTTTCTTAATACCAGTCACAACATAGAAAAGGTAAGTAAGAATATCAAACAAATGAGGTTGACTCAATGTTTTACAGCTGAATATGAATAATTGATCAAGTAAAGAGATGGATACAGTTCAGGGGCGGATCCAGCCATTTTAAAAAGGGGAGGGTTCCCAACCCAGAGTAAAGGGGGG
>CM034359.1:70427989-70444789 GCA_019925275.1 Mytilus edulis | reverse complement strand
TTTTGTATGTTTAATATGTATGTATTTATGTTTATTGTGTTTATTGTATTAATATATGTTGGTCACAAACTGTAAAGTTTATATGACAATAAAATATTTGATTTGATTTGATTTGATTATCAAAGTTCCAAACTTTGATCAGTCAGTATTGTCTGTATGTGTACTGGTTCTTGTGATACCGTACAACTGCTAAGGCCGTCAGCGATTTAAAGAGTACCCTTTTTGTATGTATTACTGACTTTTCTTAGTATTGTATGTTGGCCTCTTTTTTAATCTTTTGGAAATGTTTTATCTTCTTTATTTTTGAAAATATATGTAGAAATCATTTGGTGGGACTTGTGAAAAGAAGTACGTTTAAAAAAACCTGAACTGAAATAAAATCTAATTATATACAACGATTAAGGTTTCATACTACTAGTATTTGATTTATTTTTGGGTACATGCTGCTAGTTTGTGTTCGATCGTATTTTGAAGTAAGGTTTATGTAATAGATTGTCTTCAAAGCTGAAACCCCAAATTTCTAAGCATTTAACCAAAAGTAATCCACAGTTTATAGCAAGCTATTGCATATACATTTATTACACATATATTTTTTAACACATTAAAGGACGTGATCTGTCAATTTAAAATCAATGTTATGCAGGTTATGGTCTGTTTATATTTTTTTGGGGGAGGAATACTTTATTTTCTGTGTTCATAGACTGTATATTTTAAAAACTATATCATTATTCTATTTTAAGAACAACTTTTCTTTCTTGTAGCCTTATTTATGTGATTTTGGACTGATTGGTAGGTCACAAACTACATATGCAAATTTGTGTTGAGTCTTTATGATCAACAGGTTGTAATGTTATTTCACTACTGTTCCATTACGTAGATTGTTCATGCGATTTTGTAATTATGTTATTTTTCAATGTTTGTAAATTCGAAATAAAACAATTGAGAAAGTACGTCAGTAAAAGCAGACAAATGGATACTTGGTGTTCTTAACTTTATTTGGCATTTTCAATTTTCTTATTCGAATGTCACAGATGAGTCTTTTGTAGACAAAAAGCTGTGCCTGGCAAATTTTAATGCAGGTAAAACTCTGATGAGTTTATTTATTTCCGAATGAAATGCAGCATAAAAAACTATGTTTTCTCTCCATGTCGTAATTACAACAATGCCAATCAAAGCAAAAACAAGAAAAGAGTTATTTAAGTCTTATTTGCATCGTTACAGCATTGAATCGTAACCATTTAAAAAAATAATATAAATGCTTCTTTTTAATTTTTCAAAGTGTTGATCGTACGCAAAGGTGAAGAATGTTCCACGCTTCATCGAAGTATTGTGGTCATCGCTCTTACAAACCAACATAAATAGTTGAAAATTTGATTAACTATGTACGAAATATTAACAAAAATGCATTTTCAAATATTCTCTTGGATTGACTTCTCAAATAGACAATTCAAGGTAAAAATACAGATGCATATATTTGCTTACATCAACTGCATTTGAATTTTGTTAGACAGTTGTCTCATTGACAATCATACCACATTTCCTTATTTTTCATATGGATTTTGACGCACTTTTCTATATGTGTCCTCAGCAAGAACGCCCACATCTATTTATTTGAAAGCTACAAAGATACATTAACTTAGTAACGTAACGAATTATATATCAGAAGGACAATAACAACCAAAACCAAGGAGTAAACAAAGACTCACAAAGCCACAGGACATTTACATCAACAGTTATAATTAATAAATAAGAAACAACATGAACTCAACTAAAAACTGGGAGTGAAATCAGGTACTCCGGAAGGGTAAGCATTTTCTGCATCGTATACGGCACCCGTCGTATTATTTCTTTGTTTAGTTCGGTATTGATGGAAGGTTATTATGACTGAGGAAGAATATCAGATATGATTTCTGACACACTTTTGTCATAACGGCCTATCAGCTCATGATGGAGACCGAAAAATGTCTTGAGTGATGACCTTAATTTGATTGATTCATAGCCCTGTCTTTGCAACTTTTGAGAAAGCAGTATTCCTTGTTCAACAAAATCAACGTACTTTGAGCTAGCTCTAGAGTAACGTATCAATTGAGACACATATACTCCATATACTGGTGCCGCTGGGATGTTGCTACACAGAAATAGAAAGTTGACTATAGGAAAATTATATTTATCGCGTACGTCATAAATTTTGATATTTAACCTACCATCAGTAGTCATTTCGAGAAAAGGATCTAAAATATGAAGCAGATTTATCTGTGTCGGTAGTGTCTTTAATTTCAAGAAAAGGACATACTAAAAAATGCCAAATCATTTACGAACAACTCAAACTTATGAAGTTAGCACCTAAGTTAATATGATAGACTTTCCTTAGCCAGGAGACTATTGTTTAGAGGTTGTCGTTTGCTGATGTAGTTCATAAGTGTTTCTATTTTTTCGTTTTTATACAGATTAGTTTGTAAGAATCTACACAAGTAATTTTTATGGCCCTTTGTGGCTTGTTGTTCGGTGTGAGCCGAAGCTCCGACTTGAAGGCCGTAATTTGACTTATAATTATTTACCTTTTATAAAGAGGGACAAAAGAGATGTCTCATTGGCACAATTTTACAATATTCATCCGCTCTGTTTAGACGAATTTATTTATTTTTGTAATCTGAAAATGTGAAACCATATCACATCTCACTAGACGTAGAAGGAGAATGTACGCTTTTCTCCTGAAGATGTAAATGATAAACGTGTTATCTATCATATCATATAATGTAAAGAACTACGACACTGTTAACTATTGTATATAGGTACCCAGGGGAAGTACACATTGTAATTTCATTTATTTTTTTATTATTCGAGCGTCACTTATGAGACTTTTGTGGACAAAACATGTGCCTAGTGCAAATAAAAAATTTCAATCCTGGTATCTATTATGAGTTTATTTGCAAAAAGAAATGAACAAAAAAAAACATTATCTATATAAGAATTACTAAAACGGTATAATATCCTTTGGCACATTTATGAGGTATATAAGAGGAAGAATATGCTTTCCCTTCTGAAAAACTTCAGCGAATTCCTGTTTTTGTATAGGTACTTGTTGTTCAGTATTTGATTTGCTATGTTGTATTCGTTTTCAGTTGTGTGCAATGTCATTGTCGGTTTATATTTGACTTACTAGTTTTTAATGTCTCTTAAGCATCTGTCGCAAATCTTTTAAAAAGTCGTTGTGTTTTTTATAACACTTTACAAAGTCTTCTCTGGAACTTTATTTTCAGACCTGTTAAACTTTTCTTTGTTTGATTAGCAACTTTAAGACATGAGGGTAAATTGTATGATTTGAAGGACAAGGATGTATACTCTTGCAAACGGAATATAACATCATTCAGACATAAGAAATGATTAAAATCCGAAATTAAAATGCATTTCATATAACTTAAATTTTCAGAAACAAAATGTCTTCTTATATAATTAATTTTATCTTATTTCTTAAAATAATTGTCTCGAAAAAAATATTTATCGACCTAGTTTAATCTAGATTAATATTATACTTTTCAAAAAAGTAATCTTTCAAAAAATGAAGAATGAATCTGTACCAGATGAGATACCTTCTGTCCGAGAACTATCAACAGTAATCAGAGTATTTCAAGTGACATGATTTTTCAAAAGTTTTATTTACACGTCCATGGTTTTTGTGCGATGCTCCAGTACGTTAAAATTATTATGATCCTTGACATTGGCACTCAACATAAAATTATCAAAACAGAAAAATAAAAATAGAAAGATGTGACGTTTCAGCCAACGAGACAACTTTAAATAAGATAACTGATTAAAAGTAATTTCAGTTTGAAGCGTTATGCACATGGTAAATGATGTCTCACATTTTCCTTTCTAATTTTCTAATCATCGCTATGATCAGTCAAATAAAAACATAATGTACAATTAACGACTTCCATATGTCCATAAACTAGAAGTTAAATAATTTTAAAAAGGTACAAAAAACATAGAGATACGAATGATTAATATAGTTATAGTTGAAGATCATTCTGAATGGAGGCATCCAAGGCTATCTTATTCTATAAGTGGATGTTTACATCCGGGTTTTTTTTCGGTCAGTAAACATTGTAGGAGGGAAACAATTATCCATAAATATTCTAAATATCTTTTTTCGATTCTTTAAATTATGATAATTGTTTTTGATATTCAACTAAGCCTACATTTACATATTTTTCTGTAATAGTTTATTTGTTGATTAAAAAAAACCGTTTTCAGTTAAAAGATCTTATTATCAACCACTTTATTTTTACTTTACATTTTATTTTTCATATTCTAAACTGGTACCGAAAGAACTGCAACAGACTCTTAGAGTTAGTCAAACTAATAAGTTGAAAACAAACCGACTATGGTAAAACATGAAAAAAATAAACCGAACTACTAACAACAGTCGAAAATCCAAGGGTTACCTTATTTGGTCAGGAAAGATAAGCATTACCTTCTCCACATGTGGCATCAACCATCAAACAAATGCAAATGCATTTTAACTGGGATTTACTGTACGTATTGCTGTGTGTTTGTTTCTTCTACATTTGCTAGAAGTATCGGGGCGGGTTGCCACATCATGTTAAATCCGGCAGTATGTTTGCGCCTGTCCCAAGTCATGAGCCTCTGTTAGATGTGTATGTTTTATTATTTTAAGTTTATTTATATGTTTAGTGTGACGTCCATTTTTACTAAACTAGTACACAATTTTATAAAGTTCCAGATGAAGCCCGCCTCATGATGCGGGATTTCTGGTTGTTTTGAAGACCCATCAGTGGCATTCGGCTGTTTTCTGCTCTTTGGTCGGGTTTTTGTTTCTAACACGTTCCCAATTTAAATCATTAAACTATCCTGTTAGTGAAATAGAAAATCGTTAATGTTTTTAGTTTTATCTATAAGGAAATACATTTTGGATATTGGATGAATATGAATGTGTGTCAGAAATCAGGATTATATCTGGACCATTGAATTGCTAAAAATTACCAGTCGTTCCGTTAGGTAATTTAGTCGAGCACTTTTTTTAGACTTCCCCTTTTTGAAATTTGTTGTTAACTAACAAATAATTCTCACTGTATATTTTTAATCTTCATTAATTATAAGAACCAGAAGGGTAATCAGGAATCAATGAACTTTGAAAACTATAGAAATTTAAAAAAAAACCAATATTATGCAAATATTATCAACAGTTTAATAAAACCAAATGCTCTGTCATTGGAAATTTCTAGAAACATTCGTCTTCCTGCTTATTAATCACGACCACACCTGACATAAAGGTGTAGACTCTTCCATGTATATACGTCTTCCTTGATGATATAAACATATTGGTTAGTATGTAAATGAGTCCTTGAAGTGAAGACTTCTTTTCCTATTTATAGACAATGTCGTATCATATAGAATCTTTGTTGATAATGTTAAAACCAACAAAATGTGGTCAGCTGGAATAGATATTAACTGGAAACTTATATGCAATTAAGCGGTTCAAAATGAAAGTCGTCAAATGTGAGTTACCAAAGCCCAAATGCTATGGAATAATCAACATATTAGTTGGAACTGGTCTTCGAAATAGATATAATTTTTTTGACTTATGAGTTTAAATGTTCCTTTTATATTTTTCGCCTCTCTTTTTACAAAACGAAAAAAAGCGTCTGCAACATGCTTTAATTGTACTTTAAAAATACATTAACAATGTCCTATCACTGAATAATCCTTATTTTAGGCAATACTCGGATAACATATATCCAAGTGAATTTGAAATTTAGAAAACAACTGATTCTAGACAACTGTTTACAAAACACGAACTAAAGTGACAAGCTCAGTTTAATAAAAATCTATCAAATCAATAAGCTCCATACCTTTAATTCAAATACCTAATATAAGTGTTCAAAGGCTTTTTAAAAATACAATCCTAATATATACTAAATATAGTTGTTATAGAGGGTATCATCAGCTCAGTAGTCAGTAATTTGTAAAGTCTGATCAGTATTGGTTCATTTCGCAGCCAATCACATATGCACAATGATTTTAAGTGTACCTTTTTTTCTGAATTTAAAATTTGAAAACTGTAGAAATTATAAAAAAAAGTACTCAAATATCATAAAAAAACAAAAAACAAGACAGATAATTTGCGATTTCTAGAAACATTTGTTTTCCCGTGCGCAAATCACGACCACACCTGAAATAAAGGTGTAGACTCTTCCATATATAAACGTCTTCCTTGGTGATATAAACATTTTGGTTAGTATGTCAATGAGTCCATGAAGTATAGACTTCTTTTCCTGTTTAATAATATACAACGTCGTATTATATATAGCTATTCGCTTAACTATATATAGATCTCTTCCTTTATGCTATGAATATGCCAGCTAGTATACCAATGAGTGCTAAAAGGGTAGACGCCTCTTCCTGTTTGTATACAATGTCATATAGTTATACTATTAAGTATATGTAAAGTTATCTTCCTTGATGACAGTATAAACATATGATATTATTAATATACTATGATAATAGGAAATATGCATTTACATAGTTGAATAAACACATGCTTTTCGCTTCATGGTTGCAAATAAAGAGCCTTGTCATCAGAAACAAGGGACCTTTGTTTTACGCGATACAATATGACAATGTTTCGTGTCATAAATACACCTTCAATGTAAGTAAACAACTGCCCAATTGATTCATCATGAATTTGTTGTGCGGAAATTATCTAACAATTTTAGTAGATATTATGATCTAAATAGATATAAAATCGGATAGATTATCTCTTCCATCTAAAAAGGGCAAATAAATCATGATTTGTAATAAATCATGTTTGTTTATAAATCAATGCCAGTTGTATAGTTTCCATCAACGTGATCATCAGGAACCTCAAGCAGAAAAATATTAAATACATTTCACTTGTTAAATGAAAAAGGACCACACAATACCAATAAAGAGAAACAAAAACAATCAATAAACAGTACATGAAAATTATTTGTACCAAATTCGATTCTGTCCTGTCTAATGGGAATATGACAGTTGCAAAAATAACATTTTAATCCTGGTAATTATGATTGGTTTATTTGCAACCACTGGGTAGATGCCACTGCTGATGGATATCTATTTCCCCGAGGGTATCACCAGCCCAGTAGTCAGCACTTATGTGTTGACTTGAGCATGTTGAGTTATCATTGATCACGTTGATATGTTCATAATTATAAATAAACTGTTAACAAAACTTTGAATTTTTGAAAAACTAAGGCTTTCATCTAGAAATTGACAATGAGGGTCGGTTGAAAACTAAACTTGACGACAAACGAGATGATTTCAGCTTACCAATTGTAAACTTTCCATTTCTATGTAGCAATATTCAAGCAGCGCCTGCATACGGAGTATATATCTCCGAACGATATTCCCGCGCTTGTATTTCCTATCATGATTTCTTTGATAGAGGTTTGCTGTTCACAAGGAAGTTATCAAACCAATAGTTCCAAATAGTGAAGGTGAAATCATCCCTTCGTAAATTTTACGGACGCCATCAGGAGTCGGGTGACTGTTATGGAATAACCGTTTCACAGATGATATCGGGTATGTTTCTACAATCCCCTTCCCTTTTCATGAATGTGACCTACCGAATAAGACTATTTATCGGGTTTGTAATAACATGAGCTATACGACGGGTGACACATGTGAAGCAGGATCTGCTTACCCATCAGGAGCACCTGAGACCACCACCCTTTTTGGTAGGGTTCGTGTTGCTCAGTCTTTAGTTTTCAATGTTGTTTCTTAATTGTGTACTATTATTTGTCTGTATGTCTTTTTCATTTTTAACCATGATGTTGTCATATAATATCGATTCATGATTTAACTGTTCCTCTGGTATCGTTCACCCCTCTTCTATGAAAGACCGCTTCAAGACTCAATACCTCCAGTCCTAGATTTCGGTGGTTTAAAGTTCTAACTGACAATTGCATAAATGTTATGTGATAAAGCATTGTTGACCTAGTATATCTATTTAATTCGATTTCTTTGAATCAACCTATTTAAATAAAAATACCCAAAGGCAACGTATTAAACATTTTGATATATGGTCTCTTTTGTATTTTATCCTTGAAAGTATCTTACTAGAAATTTGAAATGAAAATTGGCATTTTAATACGATGTCATGACTACCAGTTATAGTTACAAAACAAAGGTGCATCAGCTAAAAAAAAGCACATTACATATTTTTTGGATGGAAACTCATTTGGCTTGTTTGTTCTTACAGTGAAGCTTTTTCAAGATTAGAACTACAGTATGTTACCTATGTTCATATCGTAAAATACAAAATGGTGTCATCCATAAAAAGTTTTACGGACGAGCTATTTTTTTTCTGTCATATCATTAACTAAGTATAAAAATATGCTGGGGCCTGAAAAAAAAATCCTACGTCATTTTCATATCCTGACTTTTCTTTCCGGTCTCACAGGAAGTTTTAAGTTGATATGTGTGTTTCTCTTTTTATCTCATGCGGACAGGTGTTAATAGGTTGCGAGACATCTCTATCAAATACTTTGCTGTAATCCATCACCAAACAATCCAATCTGCCTGTCGTTCTTGGCGTCATCAATAAATTCCATTTCCTGGTTGTCACAAAATAGTCTGATTAGTGGATTTAAGATAATATGTTGATCAGAATGATTTACAATGCGATCCATAATTTTCCAGGCAATACCGTGTTGGTTTATTTTCTTAAAAATGTATTTGCTAATGAGCGTATGCTGGTTACTTCTACAGTGCTGTATGACTCTTCAAATATGAATCTAGCATTAACAATTAGATATTTTTTTTAATTTTCTAGTAAGTTTTTTTTTATTGCTAATTTCACAGATGATAAAGGGGGTTCGTGTTGCTTATTCTTTAGTTTTCTATGTTGTGTCATGTGTTCTATTGTTTGTCTGTTTGTCTTCTTTAATTTTTAGCCAGGCGTTGTCAGTTTATTTTCGATTTATGAGTTTAACTGTCCCTCTGGTATCTTTCGTCCCTCTTTTATTTCTCAAATTGTGGTTGGCTTTATGACTATATCCTCAAGTTGCAAATCAAGTCAGTGTGATCGACATTTAAGTCTTTTTTCAACATGTATTAAAATGAAGAGTTGCATTTTAATACAATATCATGACTGCCACCTTTTGTTACAAAAAAAGGTTCATTAACTGGAAAAAACACATTAAATTTGTTTGAGTGGAAACTCATTTTGCAGGTTTGTTCTTAGGTTGTCACTTTTTCAAAGTCAATTTGAAATAATGTGTTTTTATTATATCAGTTTGTTCATCTTTACGATTTTTTAACGAAGGTTTTGTATTGTAAATTAATTTGCTTGACTAGAAAACTATGTTATGCGTTATAGGTGAAGATGTTTTCTATGTGAAATTCATGGAATTGACAAGTTTAACCAATGGTTCGATACAAAAATAAACTATGACAACGAGTAATTCAAATAATACAAAATGATTATAGGTGGTCGATTTGTTTGAATGCTAGCTTACTTTAAACAAGAATGTGGCAAACAAAACTTTTCTGCAATAAATGAAGGTTTTAATGGTATTGAACTTAAATTTAGGGAAAATGTAATGTTTACTTAAAACGTTATTATCCTGTTTTGTGACAAAACAATTAGAAGCTAACTCGATGATAAGCTACAGATAAAAATCAAGGAAATTCAGTATTTATATAATTTGTTTTTTTTATACTGATAGTATAAAACATGTTAATATTACTGATGTTTCCGTATACGCTGAAAACATGATGCTGAAGGTCTTTAATGGCGTTGAACCGAATCGCTTCAACATGATCGTTTTGCTGTCCGATTAAGGTAATACATACTATTTGGTCCTGAAACTAACTGAAAACAAAACCTTAGATCTATTTCCTGATTTATCCGGTACAGTCTCTGTGGTCAGAATACAGGATATATAATCATAACAGGATTTAACTATTTCAAGTGGAACAGTGTATAATTATACATTGATGTTCAATGCTACAAAAGACTTTAATGTATTGCACTAAGTATATGTGGTCTACTCTGACACCCATAACCAATAATAATATTAGACAAGGATATCGGGTACATATTGAGTACATCTCGCCTGATACTTTACATCTCTTATTGACATAATATAGTAAACCATTTATGACTTATTGACATAACATAGTATACAATTAATGACTTATTGACATATACCCTACATATACATTGACGTATAAAATATAATTCAAAAAATGAAAATAAAGAAAAACAACAAATGAATGTCCGAGTGACCTCTTGGTGGGAGAATTTCTTTTATTATATAAATGATGTATTCTTGCCTTAATTAAATCTAAAACAAAACATTCTATTCTATATTTGTTTAGCAACAACACAAGATAACGTCTGACCTCTCTTATTAACATAATACAATATACCATTAATGACTTACTTACGTATACCCTACATGAATCATTGACGCATTAGATCTAATTTGATAAAGAAAAAAAAAGAAAACAGCAAATGAATGTCCGATTGACCTCTTGGTGGTAGAATTTCTTTTACTGTGATGTATTCTTGTCTTAATTAAATCTAAAACAAAACATTCTATTCTATATTTGTTTTGCAACAACAAAAGATAACGTCTGACATATCTTATTAACATAATACAATATACCAGTTATGACTTACTTACGTATACCCTACATGTATCATTGACGTATTAGATCTAATTTGATAAAGAAAAATAAGAAAACAGCAAATAAATGTCCTAGTGACCTCTTGGTGGGATATTTTCTTTTACCATGATACATTCTTGGCTTTATTAAAACTAAATCAAAACATTATTCTTTATACTGGTTTAACAACCACACAGCAAAACATCTGACATCACTCATTGACATATAAACAATTCAAGAAAATAGTTATCAAAGGTACCAGAATTATAATTAAGTACGCCAGACGCGCGTTTCGTCTTCATAAGACTCATCAGTGACGCTCATATCAAAATATTTAAAAAGCCAAACAAAGTACAAAGTACAAAGTTGAAGAGCATTGAGGATCCAAAATTCCCAAAACGTTGTGTCAAATACGGCTAAGGTAATCTTTGCCCGGGATAAGAAAATCCTTAGTTTTTCGAAGAATTCAAAGTTTTGTAAACAGGAAATTTATTTAAAAGGAGCACATTATTGATATTCATGTCAACACCGAAGTGTTGACTACTGGGATGGTGATACTATCGACGACGAAACGTCCACCAGCAGTGGCATCGACCAAGTGATGTAAATAGTTATCAAAGGTACCATGATTATAATTAAGTACGCCAGACGCGCGTTTTGTCTTCAGTGATGTAAAATAGAGCTCCTGTACGTCAGAGTGACCTATTGTGATATTATTCCTGACAATTATGTATTACTTAAATCGTAAACAAAACATTCTACTGTATTATGGTTTAGCATTCACACAATAAAACATCTGGATTCACTTATTGACATACATGTATATGCAATTTAGGTAAAACACAGCTCCAGCACGTCTGTTGTGTAAAGTAGATTCTAACGTCTAGCCATTGCTATATAAGTAACGTCATAAAAACATAAGTCAGGTAGCAACGTTAACATGTATAATTCGCGCTAAATTCCCGACATTCTCGGGGCCGGCAAAAGTTAAAATATGAAATTGTTAATTACTTTAAATGTCAATCGAATAGATATTACTGAAAACTAAATAATTAATTGTCTAATTAAATAATTAATTGTCTTTCTAAAACAAATTCAAATAATTTACTTATTAAATTTTCACTTTTAACGAAGTCTATCACTTTTGGGTAGTCCATTTCTTGATGTTCTCTCGAGCTCGGACAGATGCCTCTCGTTTTGGTAGAACTCTTGTCAGTTTCTCTGTTGAAGTATCATCATGTTTGTCATCTAAATTGTTAATGTTTGTTCGGATTTCGAGCGGGTACAGTTTTACTATAGGACGTGAGGTACGTCCTGCTCTAGTTCGTATTATAGCTGCTCGTATAAAACCATCGTTTCCGGTGATCAATTCATCAACAACGGCAATGTTCCATCGGTTTTTCGGTAATTTATCATCTTGGACTTGCACTACATCTCCAACTTGAATAGTTTGTAAATTGTTTCCTGTTTGGCGATGAAACTCTCTTAGCGTCGTTATATACTCGGATTTCCACCGGTTCCAAAAATACTCCATTAAACTCGACTGTTTATTCAAATGTTTATGCAGTTCTTGTTTTCCACTATTCACGGCAATGTACTCAATATTCGGTTGTTGATACGGCGTTAAAGTTATTCTTCTTCCGTACAGTAAGTGTGATGAAGTTAACGGCTCCTCGTCCTCAATATCCGGTGATACGTAGGTCAATGGTCTATCATTAATGATGGCTTCTATTTCTGTCAGAACTGTTTGATGTGTATCCATGGTAACGTAAGATCTGCCTAATGTTTTCCTCAAACAAGTTTTTGTAATTCCTATGAAGCGTTCCCACCATCCACCATACCAGGGCGCTCTTTTCGGTATAAATCTCCAATTTGTTCCGTATGTTGATAACGTATCGTTTAGCGATGGTGATTCGGTTAATTTCTTTAATGTTTCCGAGGCGGCTAAATATGTCGAGGCGTTATCCGAAATCATGGTGTGTGGTCTAGATTTACGACTAGCAAATCTTCTAAAGGCTTGTAGAAATGATTTTTCTGATTAGTCCGGTACAACCTCCAGGTGTACGGCTCTCGTTGAAGCACAAGTAAATAGACATATGAAAACCTTGTTTTCAGAATCATGTGTATCTCGAACGTACAGCGCTCCTGTAAAGTCGACGCCGGTAATTGTAAAAGGCGGCGCTTCCAGTAATCGAACTTTTGGGAGTGGCGGCGGATCAGGTGCTGTATATGGTTTACTGTTGATTTTTCGACAAATTACGCAATTTCGCAAAATTCCTCTTACGTATTGGCGAATTCTGGGTATCCAGTAAGTTTGTCGTATCTGAGTCACTGTTGATAAAACTCCTGAATGTTTCAGGTACTTGTGTATATCAAGAACAACTAATTTTGTAAAAGGATGACTTCTAGGTAACAAATAAGGAAATTTCGTATTTTCACAAACAGGTGCGTTATGAATTCTCCCTCCACAGCAAATTGCGTCTTTGTTATTCAGGTACAATCTAAGTTGTCTAACTAAAACAGTAGGTTTAGTATCCTTTAATTTCAAGTATAACATTTCGTCCTTAAATGAAGTTCTTTGGCAATTTAGTATCCAACACTCTGTTGCATCCTGCAATTCCTCTCTTGAAACGTATTTTGCTTTATTTCTCTGTAATATTGGCGAACGGCAATTTCGTATAAATCGTAATAGATAAGATGTTATTCGTAGTAATTTTGATAATGTACTATATCTAGTAATTTGCACAATTTGGTGTATGCCTTGTTGATTATCTATTGCATTGTCCGCTGTACTTGTATCTTCTGTATCTGTACTGGTTAGTAATACTGTTGTCTCATTTGGCTTCCACGACGGCCATTTTGATGTATCAGTGATCCATTCGGGTCCCTTGAACCATAGTGTGTTCTTTTCAAACTGTGACACGCTGAGTCCTCTAGTTAGAAGGTCAGCTGGATTATCTTTCGTTGGGCAATATCTCCATTCTTGTGTACTGGTCAATTTGCGTATTTCCGTTACTCTATTTCGTATGAACCTTTTCAATTGCTTTGAAGTTGATAACCACTGTAGAACTATCTGACTGTCTGACCAAAACGTTATGTCTTCTATGTGCAAAACTGATTTAACGTGATCGGCTAGTCGTGCTCCGATCAATGCGGCCATTAATTCCAGCTGTGGTAGTGTCAGTTGTTTAAGCGGTGCTACTCTATTCTTTGCAATAACTAAAGATGACTCGTGATGGTTACATATGTAAACACTTGCTCCGTATGCAGTTATACTAGCGTCTACAAAAACATGAAGTTGGGTTTTCTGATTTGGTAAATTGGGAAAATACGGTCTTTTCAATTCTGTATAAGTCGTTTTCTCCAAATCATTGGCTAGATTTTTCCATGTTGTCTGTATTTCAAATGGTAGTGGCTCATCCCATCCGTACTTCTGTTCCCATAATGTCTGCATTAAAATTTTTGCTCGTACGGATACAGGGCTAAGTAATCCTAGCGGATCGTAAATACGTGACGACTGTTTAAGAATTTCACGTTTCGTAATATTTGGTAGTTCAATATCAAATAAGTCGACTTTTTGAAAAGTGATCGTATCTTTAACTGTATCCCATTTCAGTCCAAGTATTTTGACAAAAGTTTCTTTTTCACATACGTCATGTTGTTTGGCTAAATCTGTAAGTTTTGAGCAATTTGAACTCCATGAACGAAGGTTGAATCCAGCATCCGACATCAATGATCTGGCTTGTACAAAATACTTTGCGGCGTCATCTTCATTTTCCAAACTGGACAAAATATTATCCACGTAAAGGTCATTCTTCATCATTGCTGATACATTTGTGTTGCATGCACCCAAGTGTTTAAGCAGTGTTGCATTTAGGATGAACGGTGAACTTGTTGCACCAAACAAAATAGATTTAAATCGATATGTTGTAAGAGTACTGCTGGGATTATCTGTGTCGCTCAACCAAAAAAAACGTGTAAAATCTCGATCTTTCTCATCTAATCCAATATGTAAGAAAGCCTTTTCAATGTCCGTGCTTATTGCGTACTTCTTGGTTCTAAATCCCATTAATATTTTTGTCAAGTCGTTCAAGTCTGGCGGAGTTGACATTAGGCAATCATTCAAACTTGCGTGATGTGGCGACTTTTTACAGCTACAGTCATACACAATACGAATTGGTGTTGTTGTTGAATCCTTTTTTTACGGCATGATGTGGTATATAGTGAGTGCTTTTACCATTGTCGTTTTTATCGTTTACCTTCTCTATGAACCCTCTCTTCATTTGGTCTTCAATAATTTCTGAATATTTTCTTAGTAAATGTGGTTCACGACTTAGTCTTCTAATTGTGCTTTCTGTCCTTGTTTTAGCGATCATGATGTTTGAAGGTAAGTCCGGATGATCCAGTTTCCATGGCAACTTGGCAGAATAACGTTCGTTTTCAAATTTGATACAGTCCTGTTGATAAGTCTTTACAAAACTCTCCTCATCGTCCTGTTGTGGTAAACGTATTCCTAACGATTCTAGATTCCAGAATTTTTCGATCTCGCTTTCCTCTGCATGGTGTGAAGTAACATTCAAAAGAACTGATGAAGTTAATGATTTCTTTCCGTTTCTTATTACGGGTCCAGATAACAAGTAACCAATTTTTGATGCTACTGCTGTAGGACCATTCCCTGTAATCACGTGATCTTGAACTATATCCCAATAATAATCGGCTCCTATCAAGAGTGAAATTTCAAAGCTATCAGCGTTATTTGCAGGATGTGCGAGCTTTAAATCTTTAAAGTATGGCAAATTGCGTTTAAGGTATTTCGTCTGGTTTTGAAGAGGGACTGCAATATCTGGAACAATCAATGCATTAATGTTTACAATCTCACCTTTGTCAGTTTGTAGTTGAACGGTTGCTGTATCCAAATGGCGTATATTCTTTTCCTTGTCTCCAAAAGCTGACAGTTCAATTGTGTCCCTTCCGCTTGGTCTTATCTGTAATTTTTCGGCTATGCTCTGAGTGATGAATGAACGTTGGGCACCTTCGTCAAACAAAATACTAGCTTCTGTGATCTGTTTCCCGTATGATATTGGTGCGATAGCTGTTTTCAATAAAACGCTTGTGTGTTGTGAGGTATACATTACTGCTGTTTCTGGTTCTTCTGTTTTTACCAAGCTTACACCGGTTGATTTCTCCTTGCTGTCCTGTCCTTTTCCATCTGTAGCTTGTTCCCCGCAAATACTGGTGTGATGTTTCTTGTTGCATTTCTTACATCGGTTACGTGATTTACACTCGGAAACACCGTGGTTTCCCAGACAGTTAAAACATTTTTTCTTTTGCTTTACGATGTTCAGTCTTTCATTCACGTCAGAAATTGTCGTGCAATCTCCCGGAAAATGTACACCAGTGCAGTAGATGCATGGACGTTTTTTGTCATTAAAACGTGGATTGTTTGTATTGAAATTTCGCTGAGTTTTATTACGAGCTTCGGTCAGAAATGTTGCGGTAGTATGTAAACCTTCGCGGTCGGTAAATTGTCCCGCTTCAAGAATTCTTGCTTCTTTTGTGATGGCTTTTCTGAGGTTGTTTAGAGTTATATGATCGCTATCATATTCACGGGCAATACTTTTTCTCGTTTCTACTGGTAGTTTACTAATAATTATAGGTACTAGTAGCGCGCCATACATTTCTTGTGTTTGACCCAAACATTCAAGACCTCTTACGTACGTTTCTATGTGGTCTCCATACCTTCTTAGGCTGTTTAAATCATTTGACGGTGAAGGAAGATCCATTAAAGCTTTCATGTAGGCATGAATAATCTTTTGAGGCGATCCAAAACGCTCTTTGAGCAAATTAACGGCAGTAGTGTAATTGGCATTTGTCAGTGCGAAACCTTCAATAGTTTGGGCGGCATGGCCATGGAGTTGGGCCTTCAAGTAACTAAATTTCTGTATCTCGGTCAAAGTACTGTTGAAATGAATAGTTGATTCATAGGAATCCCAAAAGGTTTGCCATTGTAAAATTTCCCCATCAAAGTGCGGTAAATCTAGTTTTGGTAATCTGTGGTTTTGACTGCTATTTGATACCGAAGAAAAGCCTTGGTTGTACAAGTTATTTGTAGACTGCAAGTCA